>MNPL01011978.1:0-10781 GCA_002081605.1 Tropilaelaps mercedesae
TATATATATATATATATATATATATATATATATGCATAGGTTGCATAACATAGAACGCCCTCAGTCCGTCAATAGCTACTCTCTCCCCAATTTAGAAATTAAAGATGAAGACTACACATAGTGTACCGTCTATTTCTTTACACACTGTTCGTGTACATACTGTGTACATACTCCAAATATTTTAGAAGAATTCCTGGAGAAAACGGAAGAGCAGACTTTTGCATTGAGCTGAGCTGGATTGCAACAGCTTTTTAAGCGTATTCATGAACCATGGTTCCGAATTCTATTTGAACTTCGACCACATCTTGATGTACACTCTGAAGCCTGCTTCGCACCATTGTACTATGCTATTTCATGCTCACACCTGAACGGCCATCTAACGTTTTAGTCGGCCGAAGAGTAAAACGATGCGAAATTTTCTAAGTGCCACTCGCCCAAGTTTTCCCCCAGCAAAGTTCCAGCCAAGTCCGTCACTCTCTAATGTCTGAAACCACACGCAATATTCAGTATGTTGAATACGATACACACCTATCGCATGAACCTAAGCTCGACCTAAAATGAACATCAAAAACTAGCTTAAATGCCTCAGTTAGTCGTTTTAATGCAAAATTCCTGTTTTTTCCGAATAGCACCTGCATGTAAGGTTGGTTTTTCCATCGGTAAAGAGCGGAACGGGATGCGTTGTATTAAGCGTGCAGCTAAAAGGATTGAAGTGAAGAGTGAAGAGTGAAAAGGGTATCACCCTATTTCGGAGACAGGCACATACTACACAGCTGTGATCGGCGATGTTCCTTCTCATTTTGCAGTGGTCAAGGTGTTCGGTGGAGTTGTAAGTGAGACCCTTCTTGAGACTCGATGCCGTTGTAAGGCATATTTCGGGGCTAATTTAGAATTAGCGGGGAAATGGAACAATCGGAGAACAAGCGGAGTGCTGTACTTTCAGGGGGTGTAGAAGAATTGGGAGGCGAGTTTAGGGTTCAATGTGAGGGTGGATTAATGGTTCGAAGAAACGCTGGCAGGCAACCTGAGCCAGGCAAAAGAATTTGGCTAATGAGAGTGAGGTATAGACGATGTCAAACATGCGATTATGGCCTTCAATTCTGTCATCCTCGTCATGGTCCAGCCATTCCCTGTTAAACGAGCAGGACCCGCTTTCTCGATGGTGTGACCACGTAGCCGGGATGCCCACCCTAGCCTTGCAGGTTTTCGACTTGAGAAGCCCCGCCCTGCTACGCCACGGGCCTAATATCTATTCGAACATACCTCGATTCCATTCTGCCTCCTAGTTTCTCCGGGTTTCCATGTTTATCTGGAGCTGTTGGCTCTGAAGGTAGACCAAGAAGACAGTTCTAACGGGGTCCCGAAGGGGATAGTGTGAGGTACGGCCTTCAGGGCCGACCAAAAAGAGGGACAAGGTTGTCTAAACCTGTAGAGCAATTCCGATTAACACTACGGAATGCACCGATCGTACTAGGCAGTCGACGAACGCCGTACGGAAGCCGACCTGGGATGAGGAAGGTAGCAGGAAATGAAAACGATTGGTATGTCCGTCTGTTTGGTACGACCACATCGCATCGACGCACTCATCTATACTCGCCTACAGCGTCAACCTTTGCCTGTCTTGCCAATAACAGGGAACCAATATACGGCAGTCAGGCGAGCCTGGCCAGATCAAACCAATGTGTAGTTAAGTGTGACGCGTTGGTCCTCCTGTGGTGATGGCCTTTGCTAGGAAATGGCTTGGAGGCGAGCCTGGTTCGGGCGAGCTAATTACAGTCCTCGATGATATATTATGAGACTGAGTAAGGCAGTCGCGCATGATTGGTCACACGGCACTCTTGTTCCGGCTAGATCAAGGTTTGGCCAAACAGAGTCCAGCTGAGCTAATTCGAAACGCTCTGCGTAGAAAGATAGAGAAAGCGTGAAAGCCAACTGCTTTCTTGGCGAAATGTTGAGATAAATACTTGAACCGCTGGTGAGAAAATATAAGTGTGGACACCTTCAAGTGCGATAACAGCCGTTTACCTTTAATCAAATATCTGTCCATACAAACGAACTTGTTTGTGACAAATTTAATTAAACATTCGACTGGATCTAATATAATATTCTCAAAAGTACGTGATGAGCCATGGTGTCTTCTGATATTTCAAATTTTCTTTTTATTCCTTATAGATAACAAAGCTAGCTCAAATGTTGGGTTACTGACTACTCATTTAATCACATGGCAGAATTCCATTATAGTTATATAGCTATTCATTATTACTTATCAATAAATTCAGAACTACCCACTTCTGAGTTAATTCAGAAAATAAAGAACGGAGAATCTAACAACATTTGTTTGATTTAAAATCCGAATAGTGAAAATTCCGCGTAGACGACAAATTCCGCCTGGGTTTCAGATGTCCGTCTCAGTGTGACATCCTGGCAAAGCCCCGTGAAACAAACAGACGGAATTCCAAAACTGTTTCCATAATAGCGAATCTACTTTGTCCGTATGGGTTGGCGGTAACAGCTGTACCGATAGTTGAACGACTTTATTCTGTCGACACGCGACAGAAGGATGGCTCGCCGTTGTGTGATCTTCGAAGTCATCCGTCATTTAGGGAGGAGGTCGACCAAGGGTCTACAAAGGCAAGGGTAAACTCACCCACTTTTTCGATGGAGTCGTTTAGGCAATATAGGAGGCCAACAAGGGGAAAGAAAGGACAAGTAAATGAACTAGTGGAAGGACGATCTTTAATGCATAATACAATAGGCAGCCTTAAGATAGCCAAAACTTTCTTCGCCGTATGTTTAGGCACGTGAATCAATTCCTCGTAGTTTTTGCGTGCTGATGCCGTGTATACGTTTTAATTCACTGCGATTTCGGGCGCGCATTTCGAACACTGATACGAACAGCGATATCTGCTTTGCGATATTAAGCGTCGTAATATAATAGATTTTAGATTGTATTGAACAACAATGGCTGTACCCTTTTCTGGCAACCCATATTGAATTACACAACCGAATACAAGTTATTATACTATAATAACATAATATAATATAATAACAATAAAATGATTATTTTACGGATAGACTACTAGAATTTACCCAATTCTGGTTCAGTTAGGCAAGTAAATATGTGTTAGCATGATCTGGTGCATTTGATTGATTTTATTAAGTTTCTGATTGATCGCTTGATTGATTGCTTTTTTCATTGCGACAGAGACGTTTATGCACACCCTCGCTTTGCGCCAAAGCATTTGCTCTTTACTACCACTCATCAGGCAGCAGGATCATGTTTTCAATTGTCTACAACCAAAAACATCATACCCATAATGTGGTCACTATATATATATATATATATACTTATGATTAAGTCCGTTATTCGTTCGCTAATAAATTTGGTTCGGTTTAATGTTTTATTAGCATGTGAGAGACAGGTAAGTGACTGATACATCTACTAATTACATTTTTTACATTACACGGTTTTACAATATTTTATAGCAAACGCTATGACTGCGTGATTCTTTGAGAACCTTAGTCAGAAGCTAGAGTGCGGTGCAAAAAGCGAAGATGGCGTTGTCTATTGACCATGGTACACGTTCGCACAAAACAGGTTAGCCTGTGCTCCAAATATTGTATCCGTGATTAATGTTTAAAATTCCTTCAGTTACTGCGACATGAATTAAAACGATAGTTTCGATCGATAGTCTCAAATATCGATCGCCTTGCATACCCGGCAAGATCATTAATTATGTAAATTTCCTAAGCTTCTCATCACAGAGTTCAAACTGCCTAACCGATGGGTAAAAGACGTCAAAAACAAAATTAGTTGTACACCACTATGAACATACGAACGCGATCGTTTTTGTTTTGGCTAATTGCACCTAGTCTTTGACCTGTTCCGTTGATGTCGATTAGACAGGAAGCTCCAGAGGTAGATGTAAGCCATAGTGCAGGAAAGGGCGGGCATACGCGAATAAAAAGTGCCATTCAAAAGCAGTGAACAAATTTAATCAAGCATCGCCATCGCTCGTGGGACGAAGTTGGCGGACATCGACATCTCGTCAGTCGCAAGCATTGCAGATGCGTTCGTTTCGCCGAGAGGTTTTTGTACTCGTACGAGAAAACGCAAAAGTAGTTGAAGTACTGCAAACACCTGCTGGGTGGTTGTCGAAGACGGAGACTCGAAGGCAGCAGCGAGATTGCGATGCGGCTAATACTGTTACGGCTGCTACTGCAGTAACTAGTGCATCCAAATACAAGAACTAGAAGAGACAATGAAGGGACGTTAAATATCGCCACGGCTTGTAAAAGCTGCTTGCCATTTGAGGTCATTCGATTCATATCACTGAATACCGTCTGTATCTTTTACGTCGTCTACGCCCTGCCTGATGATGCTTAATTTACACCCTTCATTGCTGGTTGGGATTTGACAGCCTTCTGTCCTCCAGGCAAGGCCATCACACAAACATGGCAACGAATGAAATGTCGTGAACTTTGTACTCTTTTTTCGAGAAATGCAGGCTACGTGGGACACGTCTCAACGATATAGCCGTTCTCCAATAATAATACGCACATGAATAAGTCTTTTAAGTAACAACTTTTTTGCACAAAGATAAAATCATATGTTAACAATAATTCAGCAAATTATAGTAAACGATAAAGCTATAATTAGCCATTTCTAATTTAAAAAGGGCTCAAATTTAAATATATGTATATATATCACCATACCTCCTTTACTCCTACCATAGGGTATGAACTCCCCAGGAAGGCAGGTGTATCCTCGTGATTGTGATACAGTATATCTAGCTTAAGGATGCGAATTCGTCCTTCTTTCTCGGATTTGTCAATCTATGTGCAGCTGAGCGAACGCATGACGTTAATGCTGTCACCGCGTAATCTCTTAGTTAAGAAATCAATATATTCGATGATAACTTCAACGTACAGCTTTTTAGAACACTTTGACAAGTGGGAAAAGATAAACGATATTGAAATTAAACAAGTATTAATAACTGTACCTAAATATAGAATAATTCCGCGCCCTAACTGAGTTAATAAGCGGTCGTCACGACAGCAATGATAGGCAAGAGCCGTTCCTTTTCGCCTCTGAACGTCATTGTTTTTCTATGCAACGTCTACTCTATAGAGTTTCAACTTGATAATTTTAATATCTAGTAGTAGTAGTTTCACAATTTTTACCCAATTTAACCACCACTTTACTTTTTTTTACTAATTTTACAACACTTTACAGAATTCACTCCAAAGACGAGTAGCGTGCTATTCGCTGCATATAAATTATACAATATCCCCTTGTCTGCTCCAAATTTAATCTCGTAGAAGTCACCACGGAATCATTTATCGGAGAGAGAATTTACATGCGCCCAATTAATTGGGTTTGCATCCATCGGGAATGGCGGACTTAGCTCCCGCGAGTTCGGCAATTCAGATTTTATCGCCCATATTCCCATATATATCGAATCTTGAGTGAAATCTATATATTTACATGCGTATACTTCTTTGTTTACGCGTTCTATCGAATTCATTCAAGTTATACACCAAAAAGGGTAAAATTTCAATAAACTAAAAGACAACAATAAACACCGTCACTTCAGTTTTAGGATGCCAACACTAGGCGCGCTCTTAACAAGCCTCTCTTACGTTTGTTACCGCGGATCCTTAAACGTTGCCTCTCGGCATTTTGGCGAAGCTCACAGTGTCTTTTTTGTTACATGTATAATTCAACGTTATCGGACTCAGGACCTATCGCCTGCGAGCCTTTAAAATTAAACTCGTGAAAGCAGATTCCTTGTATTCTTATTGTCATTCCTGACGTCATCCCCAATTGCTTGACGCAACGTTGCCTCCCTTCTGTGTACTATTTCAAATCCTAATATCGCACTATAGTTACATCGAGTTATGTATCCGACTCGGTAAGTGCAATATAGCCAATATTTCCTTTGATAGTTTCACATGTTTCTCTGGTGCCATGGATCTTTGAACGGCCGAGACAGATATCTTTGTCTCTGGCCATCTCAGCGGAGAAGGGGAACGTATCTGTAAGTTTTCTACCGAGCGAAACGGTTCTTTTCTCTGCACGTCTAATGGACCAAGCGGCTCAACGTTTGGACCGATTATTCGGGCACTTGGGGAAAAAGGACTCCTCCGAGGACGTCGGCAGGTTCGTTTCGGATAATTTTAAATCCGTGTACTCTGTGATGTACATGAGAGTGTTGCCATAGTTTGCTGATATTATTCGACCATATATGTAGGGTGTTATTGTAATATGTGAAACCGGTGTTCATTTTACCATAAATTAATTGCATGCTAAGTGCTAGAGCATCTTATATGGTAAAATGAAAAAATTTGCACGCCAGCATATACGATCGACCCCTGTGCGGTGTGCTGCTGTTGCATTATACACACTATACATAACAAGCAGTGTAAGCATTACATAGAGAAGCTGTTCAGTAAAAAATATGCAATATTTGTTTCAGACGGTGATGATTATAAGTACACATATATACTAAGAAGTTCTCTCGCCACTTTTTAAGGTTTAGATGGAATTTTCGTTACCCTACGAACAGTTTGATCAAGCAAGTAGCTCCAGGCAGTCGGAGCAAGGGCCTGGATAGCTTATGAAGTTAAGTGCAAAGCAGTTGCTAGTTCCCTAGGTTGCGACGTTAAAGGAAACATTCTAATATGTTTTCTTACAGTTTTTTTGATTTTGCAATAAATCGGTTCTATCGATATTCGTTTAAGGTGTTTTCGGCTAATGCAATAATTGTCACGCAAAACATCCAAAGCCGTTTCACTTGATTCTTTTAAGAAGACCACTACCGTTATATACGTACTCTTACAAAGTGGATTCTCACTATCTCAAAGTGTGTCCGAAGGCTCACAATGACAGAGAAACTCCAATATCCAATACTCTTCCAGTAGTGGTTCGATTTTCCCAACGGTGAAACGGAGGTGGATGCTGCAAGCCACACGTTTGAGTGACAGGCAGTTTCTCAAGTTAAGGGCGTGACAGCCTCGCTCGGGTTATTTATCGATTCAAATATATATCATTCTCCTATAAAGCACCTGTGGTTGAGATTTTAGACAACTGTCTTATTGTGAAGTGGACATGATATACTTCTGTGTGAAATAATAACTGCTTATGTTAAAATGCACTCGCGCAATACTTGATATCCATACTTATACGAGTACTTGATAACCATAGCAGGACAACGGCCAAATTAATATTGTGTAGATCCAACCAGGCGGCGACAAATGCCATAAAATCGATGAGATAGTTGTACGATTGGATTTCCGAACAAAAAATGATACGTAATCAATATATTTTAGATCTCAAACGTTTTGCGTTTTGACGTCGCGGAAGAAGCAACGTACACGTTGAGTATCCCACACCCTTAAGCACGCACGAAAATAACAGTGTTGGGTGTTTTAAATAAGTTGGGCCTGATTTGTCCGAAAAAGCGATCGCCATATATATTTTTATAAGTGTTTATATCCGTTAAATACTTTTGTTGGCTTCGGAACGTATAAAGTGAACCCAAAGTTCCGTTAAACTAAGTTTAATCCTGTACAGGGCCATATAGACAACTTATATACTACAATTTTTGTAAACTAACCGGAATATTAAAATAATTTGTTGTTCTTACCAAGTATGGTATAAAAGCATGGTGGAGGCAAAATTTTTAAAAATATATCTGTGCTAAAAGATGTATGTATATAGTTTGCAATATTGTTTCTATTGCCCTTTTCCGGTCAGTTCAGAGTCAGGCAGTTATGCGACATAATCAGTATTAGACACACTGTGCTTTATATAAAAGAGTATCGATGGTAAAAACAAAGAAGATGCCTTCTTGTTTCTAGCCATGCTACCAATTTTTATGAAAAAGTAGATTTCAATCAATCAAGTGCCATTACGGCGTAGACTTTCTTGACATCATTCGTGGAGTCGTTTCTCATAAGCTCACCCACAATTACATACTTATCATGCAAAAATGCAATGGTGTTCTTCAACTACCTCTGCTGAACATTCTGTAAATAATCTACACAACGATTTTACAATTATTAAGAATCTGCACCACGGATGGTAAACAATGATGGAGCCAGGGTTTTGTGCGTCAGGGTCTGTAAAATCTGGACTCCGCTAAAAGGTCTACTAAACCTATATAAGGATTGAGAGGCGCCTGTTTCGTAAGCTTTGGAGGGTAATGTAGAATCCTGTTTTCTCAAAACAAGTAGTGATTCCAGAAAGTCGTAGAAGAGAGGTGGGCACGTTAGAAATGATCGCTGAAGCACAGTTGTTCCATTATGAGGCACATAAGTTGGTTGCGGAGAATTTTGCTTGATGGCATTTGCCGTCTCTTATATATATGATTTTTAAGACATAGACCAGCCAGAGCAAGCCTCTGCGTGCGCTTGAGATTTAGACCTTCTCGGCTACCGTGCCCCTTTAGAACAACTAAACCTTATAACTTATGGCAGAGTGAGAAAAGGCAGACCTCTTGCCTTAATGGGGGACGCCGAAAACGGACTAGCAGGAGGTACTTGCTCCCGTGAGATAATTATCTGTTCATCAAAATATTCAAGACCTCCAAGAGAATACCGCTGGCCAAATGCATTTGTTCAGGTGATCACGGTCATCAGTTCGAATGCCGCTGGTGGCACAGACTCCTTCTGCGTTTCTTTTTACGTACTTAGAATTGCTCGAACTAATGCTAAAAGCAATTATAAGCTTATATAAGGCGTGTGTGTTGTTATCGCTCATTAGCATTGCCTATATGGGCAGGAAATCAAGCGTTGCAAATACCGCCGTTAGGAAAGTGAAGTCAGCCACAATAAGAACGTGTGTACAGAGACCGGTGTGCAAAGTCGAAATTCTTGCTCAGAAGTCCTCCATCTATGCATTTTCTCTAGAATTGTGTTTTTGATATACTTGAAAAGATTCAGTACTTTATTCAGCATGTCTATAGCAGGTAAAAGCAGAATGATATAATGGAGATAGAAACACCAGTGAATATACATGCCGACCCACTTTTGGATGGACTGAAAGCATATTGACTGAAAAAGTATGGTTCCGTATTCCAGCTACCGACATAGGATACTCGAGAGAAATAGCTTGTCCTACTAAGCGTGTAAGGCCAAAAGGACAGCCCAAGGACCCTTCATACGGTATTTGTCAAGCGTCGAGCCACTCCTTTACCAAATAAAAAAACGTTTATCTGCGATGGCACAGGTACGTATATAAAACGCCACATACAGAACTAACATGACAGGCTTGCATTTTGCACCCCTGGAGAATAAGGTCAAAAAGCGACGTAAAACTAGATGTTTCAAATACACCATATGTATTTCTATTTATAACTGAAGGACAACAAACTTCAATGATATATATTAAGCTCGAGCGTGCGCTATCTTCTCGGCTAATGGAATTTTAATTTCTTCAACATCTTGCCACTAACCCTCTCTCTAGAGAATTAAAATCTGTCTGTTAAGACTTTAAGATATTCTGCTTTTTTAAAGAATCAACGGTATTTCTGCAATGTACACTTACCCTCATTCTATTTATAGTTTCCATATGCCCATGGCACTGCTACCTGCAGCTCACTCTTATTTCGACCCGGATAGCCCGGATAGCTATCGCGGCCAATACAACACATTGTCATATAAGCCACGGTTGTCTTAACATACTCCCAAAGTGCTACTGTTGATTTGCTGCAATGGCAATTCACACCTTGCTTTGATCAAGGCCAGTCAAATTGATGCCGTTCCATTGCAAGCCGAGAATAATAAACCAATGAAATACAACTTTAATTAGACGTTTGCTTAAACAGAATTACATACTACAGCCGGAATCGATTTATTTGTTTTTTTGTCTCTACCTTATTATCGACACGACCGCTGGTTCTCAATTATTTTTGGGTATATTGGTCTTGGCAAATCTATTGAATCTCAGGCGTCGTCAGCCTTGATCGTCACTCGCTAATTGAGGTCGTATATTGCCTTGTCCTATACGGCTCGAAGATGCCAAATGCATCTGTCTCACAGAGCGTCTCTCCAAGTCAGTCCTTCATCTGACGGGCACCACCTTGAACCTCTTCTGATGTTCGCTAGCTTTCGATTAAATATGGCTGTATCAATAACCAACTCGAAAGACCACAGCTGTCGATTATGGCAAAATGGCTTAGGCTTGTATAGACTTATCACAAAGCAGTACGAAGTCATGTCAAAACCGACTGCGGTCATCGAAACAGATTTTCATAAATCTCTAATGCATTTTTAGATAGCTTAGATCTTTTTCCATGAGTTGGATTTCGATCCGCTACCTCCGGTGCTCTAAGGCCATTTAATTTGCTGTAGGGCGCCCTAGCACTACACGGACAATCTGCGTCCAGAAGCCAGCACAAGAACTTTGGCGTCATATTGCTACAAAATTTGTATCGGCGATTAACAATCGGAGGGTTTTAAAGCAACTTTGAAGCAGCTGTCCTCATGATATGAATATGAAATGTGGGTTTCGCAAAAATATATTCTTGGCCGCTTTATTAGTTATTGGCTAGATATAGCAAATCTCCGGCGGTTTAAATTTTTTGAGTATATCAGGGCAAAGGGAATTTCTAGTAGAATATATTAACCTATATGGCACTTTCTGTGGAATATGATAAAGTGACTACGTCGCCTTGAACACACATACAAATTTGTTGGATGGCAATGTTGCTTTTCCGTATAATTTCCAAGACAACGGCACGATAATTAGGCTAACTGGGCTTACTAAAACCAGTGAT
>MNPL01011978.1:12840-33389 GCA_002081605.1 Tropilaelaps mercedesae
ATTTTTACTAAATTGAAAAAACGAAGACTACATGTAATAGCCCACGAACGCCTTTATAGTTTACTAAAAGTGTGCGCAGGCATTGCTTTGCCTAAATTTGACATACCCTTTCATACTCTTGTAGCTTAGCATTAAATTAGCACAACCTTATTGGGTTAGCAGAACCGTTGACTACTACTGATTGACTACTGACTGATGGTTGATACTGAAATCATCAGTTCCGACTGCATGATTGGCCCATTCATGGTCTCGCTAATGTTTGACGGGTAAAAGGGCTGATATAAATAGTGGAATTCGGAAAGAGTTAATATGTTAAATTTATTCAAAACGATGAGGAGGTGGGTATTTTGTATAGACACGTTGTAAAATTATTCTTAAGACAAAGCGTGATATATATATATAAATTGGCAATACCCATTTTAGTACGATATGGATGCACTCTGTGCCTTTTTCAGATCTCCATTTTACCAGTGTATTTCAATTAGTGCGCAAATTGTATATGCTTTATAGTAAATCCTTACGAAAATAGTGATTTCTTTGCCACTATCATTGTTTGAAAAGCTACCGTAAATTACTTTCTGTCGAACATTGAATTTGAGCAATAACAATTAACTCAGTTTAAGCTAAATACAAAAGATTTAACTTCGAGTTTGAATGATTAGTTTACATTGTATCGAATGACGAATGTCGATTCGGTATCCAGATCGAATAAAGTCAGTCACTATGGACTTCGGTGTGTGCTAAGACTAGGACGCTCCTTCCGCTGCTCCAGCTATGCAGGTGCTTCTCTGGAAGGCAACTGGCCAAAGATCGGGTAAATTATTGCCGCGTGAGCCAATATCAATTAACGTCAGTGGTGCTGTCCATAGGAGAGACATCGAAAAAGAACAGGGATGGTAACGTGTCTCCTTGCCCACAGTCCTGACTCGGCAGGAGGTTCAAGCTAGCTTCCGTCGATACGTACCTTCGGTTGCTACAACCCTCTGATTTCGATACTGTTCGCTGGTTCCGGGCTGACACATCCAAGTGTCCAACGTTTCTTCTTAGAAAGATCGTCTTGATCGTTCGCAAAGTAAGGTTCTCGGCTATAGTCAGATGTATGCACTGCTCCCGCAGAGAGGTACAACTGACTTCGTGGCGCATCACCTGAGATGAATATATCTGCACTTGAGAGGAAGCTCACGATAGATACAAGAACCAGATAGAAGTATGCGGTGATCATGCGGGTCGAAGTCAAGTAGCTAGTTAAGTTAGTCAAATTAAGCATGTACATATAACGCAGGGTTAACGTTGAACAATGCGGCCTTAGTGTAAATCTCGATTTGAGTCTGCGCTGCTTAAGTCTAGTTGGCGAAAGCGCGTTTTCTGATTCTATTAAAGAAAATGCTGTTTCGCTGTGGACATCTTCGTTTCAATAAGTGATAATTAACGAGTCCATGTAACAAAGGGTATTCGCTGAGCAAGGTAACAACCGACTGTCAGCTAGTTTCGCGAATATCGTATGTTCGTTAATTGGCTACTCTAGCTCTTCTCATCGATTGACTCAATACGCGTTACATGAAACATGCTGGACCTTAGACTGAGTATAAGTCCACTTTGCGTGATTAATTACCAGTGATCAGAGCTTACCGTGGAGGTAAAATATCGACCTAGGAGGAGGCGGGTAAATATAATCCGAACAATGTTTGGAGATGGAGCTGGCTGCTAGCTGTCGATCTTCTACAGCAGCCTACGTACGCCGTAACGATTCCGCCCAGATATGCTAACATATTTATAAGTATATATATTAAAATAAATAGAACAGAAATTTGCCAACATTGAACCTTACCTACGCAAACTGGATAACTTAATGGGCTCAATATGTTCTCGTCGTGACCAAAGCTGAATTGAAGCTCTTCTAATTAATCGATCATTTAGGGCACATACAAACATCGTAAATATATTAATGATTGGTACAATATGCACCAGCTATAGTAACTAATTCTGTATATTCTTGGAGGTTCTGCCATATAGTATCTCTATAAACGTCTAGCGTTTAATATGGTATACATCTTCTGCGCAAGTGAAGTTGGCATGCTATTGGAATGAATCAATTTCGTTGGAAGACTTCCCGTTTGAATGTTACGTAGATGATGAATATCTATGATACATCTTAATCAAAATGCGTTCATTAAGATTACATTGAGAATGAAACAAGGATCGTTTAAATTTACCAGCTATGTTATTCAACTTTTTTCGCCGTGAGTTAAATTTCCCGGTTGATAGTTCATATTTGAACAGTCACAAAAACTTCAGTTGTACTTTAAGAACACTTATCAATAGCGTACAAGTTGTTAGTCTTACGGGGACTACGACTAGATACTTATATCACTGTCTGGCAATACTGTGGTGCCACACGCAGTGAACTCTCTGCGGAACACCAACAATATCGCTTTCTTTCCTGTGGACCATCTCTCAAACGGGCGCCAGTTGTTAAGGCAGTCAAACACGTCGTTGTTGGCGAACACGTCGGCGCACAACTTCTTCGACGCATCATCATTTCGCTTCCAGGACACCTTCCTTTGTTCCCCAGGGAGGGTCGGAATAGGCTATACCAGTTGAAGGGTTCGGATTATAGCAACAACAAAATAGTAAATACAAAGTTGCACTGAAAACGTTATGCAAAACTTGCAGCAGAAATCATGGAATGCAGTCGACACGTAGCTTAGAATAATATAAATCTACTAATAAAGATAATTTTATATCAATACTATTTTGTAAACATTACTGAATATAATAATTCCTGTTAACTAAAAAGTAGAAGAAGTAAAATTTGTACGGATATCATGAAACATGCGGGAAGTATGTCTCTAATTGTTCTAGTAACATACATATATATTGCAAACCAAGTCTCTGTAAATTGTAAACATTCTGATAAAAAATTAAGGAAAAGTAAGGAGAGCTGCAGCGCTTTAAAGCTACTTACTGAAGTGCTTCGATATTAAGTGCGTAAGTAACAGTACTTGTCCTTCGTGTTTTGTGGCGCCAACTGTTAGTAAGGTATTCCGCACTGAATTGCCGTAGAGCGCCATTAGAGGTTAAATGTGTGCATCATTTGTGTGGTATTAGAGAGCCCTGCAGCATGTTGCCATTCACGGACACTCACAAGATTTTATATGCTTTAATTATTTTGACCATCGTTCATTCAGGTTTACAGATAGTCCATTACATAGTTGGCGTCAATAAATCTTTTGTATTCTTTAGTGTTATATATATATATATCAGCCAACTATTGGACACGCGTAAAAACACACTTGCCTTCTCTTTATTTTCCCGCACAACCACTACATTCTAATCGAAAGAGGTTGACAATCAGTAAACTTCATGACAATATCTTTGTTAACCTTTGCTTTCGGTCTCCTCTTGAAATGAGTGCCTGTTAACGTTGTCATTGAGGCATCGACAATGAATAGTGGTTTATTAATATAAGGTCAAAACAACAAATAAGACTGGAATGAATGAATTAACGAGCGAATGTAAAAAATGAATTACCATTATGAACACGAATAATGCTACTGTTAGCATTGTCTAGATAATCAACACAGTAATTCCGCAGACGACGCTCGAATGGCAGGTTGGGTATCACAAACGTTGTTGGCGGCCATCGTATTTCGCCCTTCGGCCCTAACTTGTCACATTGTCTGCCTATTTCTGCTCCCATCATTCCACGCTGCACTTGTGACAGCCATCTTCTGTGCTCTTTCATTTTCCACGGCCCGAATGTCACTGAAAGTGCCCTTTCGAAGCTTTCCATTGAGACCTTCTTCCGAATCCACTCGCCCGCAACACCCAAGGCCGCAACATGTCTAACCCACTTTCGTTGCAATGCATCCTGTCGTTGTTGTTGTTACACAACACGCGTCTGCATATGAATATTCCTGTTCATTTGTAGCTTTGTTGGCAGCGTGACATTAGCATAGCTTGGGGTGAAGAGAAAGGGGCAGGAGTAAAGGCAGTTTCATCCATTCGCCATCTTCATCTATCGAGGGGTGCATTCGCCTTGTTGGGCTGAGTTGCTCTCCTGCACTGGATTGGATCGGGCTCACTTCACGCCGTCGTAACGTCATTGGTGCGTCCGCTACTACCAAACGACCTATTGCACCCAAATGTCTATGGCCTTTCTAGGCAGACCCGCATATTCTCTTTTATTTCTTCCCTTTCCATATGACTAGTCAGCCCCGTGGCTTCTGCTAGTACTTTCCTGTGCAACGTGTGCTTCTGTTTTTGGCGGCCTCTCTCCTCAGCCTCCAATTGGGCTTTACTTACTTTATGTTCCGATGACGCGCTCAGATAGTAGGCCCAGTGGCTTGTCAGGAGAGACTTTTGCTTCGACGGTTGATGTCTGCTACATGATGATGTACGCGACGGAAAAATGATTGGGGTACTGGGCGAAACAGAAATATGATGGACGAGTTGGCTCGCTGCTCGGACACGTCGGGAGTGGGTCACGATTGTGATTGCAGATTTCCACTACAAAGATGAGAGATCGACGTCGAGTTGATGACGGCGGTATGACTCGATAACTACAAATGTCATCAAAAGAAGGTCCCTGAACTAATCTCGTGTGTAACAGGATTGTGTCAGTCCCCGGAGCAAATACATAGGACGGCGGTTTAGGTTGCTAAACATAATTGGATTATCTTCTTTGGTTGCTTAACCTAGAAAACGAAGGATTATCTTGTGAGAACAGTTAATAAGCGACTGTCTAATCAAGGCTTTTTTAACGTTGGATTATTGACAGTCTGTAAAAGGCATATACATAAAGTAAGTTACACCGTTCTTCAACAAAGCAAACATCCAGAAAATGAGAGTCAAGCGTGTAAGTACGTTCGGTCTATTATCATTAAAAAAGTGCGGCCTTGCATTCATCATCATGCGATCTTTGATGAGGATAGCTGATTTTAAGCCATAGTAGGCCCAATAGTGGTGGGCGAATTCATCATAGAACTCTTCGTACTTAACGACACTTTTTGCACCTAAACACATAGGACCAAATAAATGTTTCATCAATTGTCCTTTTATTGCATGGAAATGACCATAAAATCACAGGGTTCATATCCCAGCGAATAGAGAGCCTCGTCACAACGAATTGCTTTGCCGTAGCTACCATGAAGTTTGTCATCGAGCGGTCACGCTTTATCCCGTCGATGACAATGCAGAGAGCATGCAAAATTGTGCGTCTTTCCAAGTTTAAAATTGTGAATAAGCGATTGAGCGCAAGATTTGTATCGTTGGTAAGTATAGCGTGGAATTTGACAAGTTGGTGTCACGAGTAGCAAATTGGCAAAGCGTCTAGCCTGAAATTGATTGTAATAGCCCTCGAACGGCAAAATTACTACGGTATTTCAAATTGGCCATTCTCGTATATAAGCCGACTCAAGTTTGAATAGATGGCCACAAAGAATCTAATTATATACATCTGGCAATTTGGCCTTTGTTTTCAGGAGTATTGCTATTTTTACGCCATGAAACATTCACACCTTTAGTTCGCTCGGTGCGTGTATGATATTGATTGCATAAGTACGCAAAGTATGGCACCTTAGAAGAATTCAATTTTCTTTTTTGCTGCACGGATTGATTTTGTAGATTAGCCTTTTTACAGAACAAAACATTGCAGTCGGAAAATAATGCATTCTTAAAAAAATTAATGTTATTTTCCTAGACTAACATTATTGATGTGCCTTTTATAAAGCTCTAGCGCTGTTTCCAGCTGCGACCATTACACCAACAACTTAATCTAGGGATAAACTGTAAATTTATGCATGAAGCATTCCACAAAACTTACTTAATTTCGCATGGACTTTTAGGTCTTAGTATTTGATTGACTTTTAGAGAATCTACGTACTTTCTTCCAGGTATGTTACTCACTTCTCTTTCATGGCTTCCAAGTCTTTTTTACCTGAAAACAAACAACAGGGACCGAGCCGTCGAGTGTATTGTGAATACAAATATAGATATATTCTGACAACGTAAAAAGTTCATTTGATTCTTTGAAGATTAAGCCGTTCTAATTGTTTAATTGTACCAATCGCTAGACAAACGTTACACGAGGTCTGAACAACCAGCTGTTTTTTGCAGTATAATTTAATACTTGTGGTATAATTTGTCTCGCACAATGCACTTCTAATTTCCTTTATAATTCTTTTACCTGTATGTTATTAATAACATTATTATTATTATTATTATTATTATTATTATTATTATTATTATTATTATTATTAGTAAATATGCAAAAGTAAATCTGTTTCGATTGACATACATTATGCTTTAAAAGCTTTTGTTTACAAATCTCTGCATTATATCGCCATCTTGCTAGACAAAGCAAAGGAGTAAATTTCATTATTACCTTTTTTACAACCTTATTTCCTAACAAATGATACACATCCGTTCTACCCTCATACGGGCATAACTTTAGTTATCAATTACGTTCACTAGTAACTGCACTTGCCGTTACTTTCTTTTCTGGGCTACCTTTTTGGAAAGATGCAACAAAATGACTCTGCTTACTACCCAAAGCGATGCATCGTTAAAAAGGTGTGCAAAAAAACGAATGAGTAGTGATCCCTCTCCGTATACTGTATATCGCAAGTTAACCGAAAACTTTTGGGGTTTCGTAAATGGCAAAAAAGGTCATAGAAAAATTGCTTTAGACGTCGAATACTGTCTTAGCAAAGCTTTCAGGCGGTTGCAAAGATGGAAAAACCTTTCAAAATCCTATTTAGGAAAAACTACCCGTGATGACGGCTGGATCGCTGACTCATTCGAAGACCGCTGACGAGCCAGAAGTTGGAAACCAGGCTGAAAGAAATCTAATATCCACTTAAGTCGAAGGCCTTACATCGTGTCAGCCGTTCTCTCGAAACATTTGACGTGACGGAGAGACAGAGATTGTAGAAATTTTTTCAATAACAAGAGTACGTACAACGATAGTGGTAAGCCGCGGTCAATCTGGAATGCTTCAGAGCGAGTTCCATTAAGGTGAGACCCCATGCCCTGAAACCTGCCTATTTCTTACACTGAGATTTTATGTCATTATTAGAAAATAGCATAACATTACCCGTGCGTTCGCCTCTCTAAGAGCTATCTTCAGTTTTGTTCTAAAAAAAAGGACATCCAAACGAACGATTGGGCCGCCTAAATTAGAATGTATTAAAGGGAACAAATGAAATGCGTATTTATAGGTTGGAAAGAGAAACCCATTAGTGTAGAGTACCTATAAATTTATATTCTTTGAAAATCTTGCCACTCCCCACGTTAAGCTTTTTTAGAGTAGCCCTACGTATACAAAACGCTGCATGCACAGGGCGTGTGCCATCAACAGGATTCGAACGGGCGATCGTTCGATCCGTTACCACTTTGACGATCTGCAGCTTTGTAATTAGTCAGTTAGCCGCACACGCTATTGCCTTAGTTACAGATTATTACTTTAGGGTTATTTTAGAACTTGTATTACTAAATGTATACTACAGGTTACTGTAAGTTGCATACTAATAAAGTGCACACCAATATAGTTGTTCTGTCACCAACATTAAGCTGTCGCTTACCAACATACGTACTTCAAAAAAAAACAGCTGGGCCCAGCTGCTAAACTCAGCCATATCGCTGTATAAATCGTATATTAGTAGTCAATTTATAGCGTTTTTGCCTGAGAGTATAGACCAATTCCAGCATCAGTACGTGTTTGATATCCGATGCGATTTTTGTCTCTATCTGAGGACTTTTGCCTGGTTATTTCTGCGTTATGTACCGGCTGCCTTTCATTAGTCCATGTTGAACTCATGTTATCCCTAAAAATTGTGGCAGCTAGATATGATCATACGGAGTAATACTTTTTAAAATCATACTAACAAAGGAGTAAGGGTCTTTACTACAAGGCTTACATTCAAGCTCGTGTCTACCATTTAATTCTGGAACACCGCAAACTAAAAAAATCGTTTGTACTTCTACGCACTATAATGCTACCATGAACTTTGCTTAAAGCCTGCAAGATTATCGAAGTGTGCAATTGTGCATATTTAAATCTTCTTGAATAGTGAGCGGCTAATCAAATGCTGGACGATAATCAAATTATGGAACACCGAAAATAATCATTTCTAAGTCATACGTTTGATCAAAATTCTAGTCACGACAAAAAAGTGCGAACGCAATTTTTAAATTTTCTACCAACGCTAGGATACAAAAGTGCTATTATGTGATTTTTATAATTGTCTGATACATTGCTAAAGCAAAGAAGAAGGATATTTCTGAATTGATAAAAAGCTCATACACAGTTGATACCCGCTTTACGTCGTGCTGATATAAAAATTACGTTATTATATATATATATGCGCCAGTTGGACACAACTAGTTGTACTTCGTCCAAAGGCAAGACTCCCTTTCACGTTGTTTCACACCCTCTCGCTCGGCTATACGAAACAAGTAGAATATGAACATGTATTTTTCGTATTCTAACGCACAGTTTGTGCAGCGAATTCTTTAAAGTATATTTTTTAGTAATAGCATGTAGTGAGGGGAAAACCAAATCGGATGTCAACCCGTAAAAAATGCTACACCAAGCATAGATCGTTTTATTGACATGAAAACCAGGCTAAATGTAATTGACATTTTACAGCATGAAAAACAAAGAAGTATAAGAATGTCGGTTTAGGTTATTTTTTTTGCTTCTGTCCAAGATCTTTGTTTGAGCGTATTTAAGTAGCCCTACTTTGTAATATATATTTTAGGGGCGAAATAGTATACGTGTCAAACATCAATCAAAATCGCTGGTGGTTAATATATATAAAAGTCCTTGTTGATAAACTAAGGTAATTGGAATTTATTTGCAACTTATTTGGTGTCGGTTCAAATTTTTTCAAAAGCTCATTTTTGAAGCCAATTTTAATACAGCATAAAAGTACTCTGCAGGAGATAACCGTTCCTGTTTTCAAATACCTCTCACATGACTGAAAATAGGTGCATGCTGCTGGACTTAACAGCGTGCGCTCTAAATTTTTGAGCGAATGACATTTTTATCACATTACATATATCTGCGCCTCATGAATATTTTTTTAACGCTTTTACTTGATGCTCTGCTCTTGGGTGGACTGATCAGTGGACGAATTTGTATCCAAATAAGTTACCCTATTCTAAAGAATGCCCCCAGACAGATATCGTTGAACTAATGCTTCAGCGACTGTTGTATTCTTTGTTTAGGACAAGCCGTCATGCAGTTATCAATTATCCTAACCGCTATGGACGGGCACATAATGCTCCTTTGATAGTCTGATTATTTAGCTACTTTTCTTCGATCAGCAGAAGAGATCGCTGTGTAAGTTACCCTTTATTTGTCCAGAAGGCACACAATTTCAAACTCGCAAGAGTCGAGACATTCGAATGCACAATACAAAGTAGTGCCTTGACTGCACTGTTTGCGCACATTATTTCCGAAGTGGCCGATGGCGCAATCGCCCGAATGTTAAAATTCTAAAAGAAACGCTGGTGATTATCGTGTATTCCGTGTGATTTCAAGAAGACCTCTGGACCACCAAATGGAGGAACTGACCCACGTCTTTATGCCAACATGCTATTTTTTCTGTCGAAACCTGCCGGCATCCAGCACTTGCTATGCAACGATGCATTTGGCAACGATAGCTGGTGCTATCGTTGCCAAATTACAGCGCAAACATGGTGTAGCGTGCTTTTTAAGATTTTCGCTTTGACCAGTTCTCGGTCCCAACAAAGTCGTGCAAGCATTTTCGGTAGATGTTAATTATTGAACTTGCATTGTTTGGGCTGCCAAAGACAAATTTTTGTTTTTCTTTTATTTTCATGTTATTGTATTTATGCGAAACTTATTTTTTTATGAAGCCTCCTTGAGTTGCTTTTCATGCCTAGCGCTTGAATATTTTTCTGTTTCTTTAATGCAGGTTGGGAGCCATTACAAAAGTATAAGGTGTCACCTGACTTGTACGAGTACATGATAGCTAGGAATGGTAGTGTTTATTAAGTTGTCTCGGCAGAAGTAATGTATCTGTTCATATCGAGGCTAGCCGTTATGTTAATGACGACAAGAGCTTGAGTAAGCAAGCATCACTAAAAGTGCTTCTTCGCAGGATCTAGGCTAGCTGATGAGGAAGACAACCCTATTGACTATATTAACACGACCGGTCGGAATACCAAGTATGGCCCCTCGCGACTACTCCTAAAAGGTAATTGAGTGCATGATAGTAGATCCGGTGACGTCTCGTTTCGTTGATGTAGATCTGATGAAGCAGTCGGTGGCCTGGGTGGCTAACTGGCAGTAAAGCTGGCACTTGCCTGTTTGAATCTCACTAATGGCATGTATTTTCCTAGACTATCTTACTTAGAGCTTTTAAAAGGTTTGAAGCTTGCAAAAGTGGGTTTCAGCTTGTAGCGGAACGGGTATTCAAACAGCTAAGTTCAAAACAAAAAAATCCGATCAACGAAGCTCAATAAACAATAATAATTCAGTTGGCTGTGCGTCTTTTAATCATTGTAATATTAGAAGCCATGCTTTTCATAGATGACAGTAGCTAGTATCGGGCTTCGTTTGTTAACACGGTAACCTAACCGGCGAGAACACTTTATAGTTTCTCGCAGATTTTCCGCGGGTCGTTTCTCGTGTACGGGTTTCTACAGGTTAATACAGGTTATCTTTTGCTATCATTATTTTATATTATTCAGGCACGAGAAGTTGTTTTTTACTAATAACTATTATAATCTCACGTTTTGTCTGATTTTAAAGCTCGTTACTTTGTAAATATGTTTTAACCCATACACTACTACTGCTGCTATTGGGTGGTCGCCCTTTTCAACATTACAATTTGAATTTATCCAAAAGCGCAAGAAGTAATTCCCTTTTAGACGCTACCGACAAGTAACTGCTCATGAAGCTGTTCGCGAGGGCGTATCTCTCGCAGTGCCTTACGACACATTTAACGAGGACTAATATTTTGGGACTCTTTTTCAGTGTAAACCGTGAAATATATTTCAATGTTGTAGTTCTTCGGACGCGTTTTGTGGCTTCGATGCAATCGCTCGTTTCCTTTACACCGGTCGGGGCAAATAACTTGGCGGCTTTCAAGGCGTGAGCAGGTGGATAGCGTGAATGCAATACAAGCAAGATTTTTACTATCGGGATGGGTAACACAAAAGAAAGGGAACATGGGGTTACACCTTACTTCGTGCCAGTACGGCCTTTATGCATATTTTTCTATGCTTGTCTTGATAGATAACTGCTAAAGTACACTGAACCGGTAAAGTCTATTTCTCAAAGTAAGTTGTTGTCACATTATTGTATCTCGCGGGTGCAGCACGATGAGTTCCGAAGGCGATAATCCGAACACAAGCTCACTCTAGTGCTGGAATAGTAGATATGCGCTAAACTGTTGTTATTGCCACGTTGGAAATAAATTTTGGTACTTGCACGTTCTAGCTACGGTTCGATCGCCGCTGTCCGATCTACTTTCTAAACGAGATGCGCTAGGTTAAAAAGGAATATATCGTATAATAGCAGAGAAGATAATAAAAGGTAATATTATGGTTATCATATATAATCCAATTATACCATCCAGTAATTTCGTAGGAGGAGCTAGTGTAACTTAGCGTGTCACCTTGACAGGTTTGCAGTTGACGCATCGCTTGTACTCTCGCTCTACGTTTGCTTACGTCATATAAATTGTCTTAGGAAACATTAGACGTTTTACCGTGGTTGCAATACAAGCTGTGTTAATTTTCTAAACTTACTACCAAAGTGGCTAATTGGGCAAGCCCTTGCACGAGCGAATCTTGACACAAGTGAACGCAGTCGACAGGGGGATCAAAGTTCTACTTAAAGCACACTAAAAGGCAACCTTATCAGCGCAGTGTTTATTTTTATCAAAAGCACAGTATTGTCTGGTGGCATATCTACCAGAGTGCATTGCATCCTCAATAGCTCGACTAACGTATTCTTATGTTACAAAATTTTAAGGAATAGAACTAGGATGTACTCTTTTCGCAATCTAGAATAATTTAGCTTAGGTATGAATTTGCTACGCCGCAAAACGAGTATCAGTCCATAGGTTGTCTTCCAGCGGTGGCCTCGTTCCAAGCGAAATTACCAAGTACACCGTAGTCGACGACCCGGTAGCGTTTGGCGACGCCTCCACTCCCTACCTTTGAATTCCCTCAAGCAGAACGAAACTAGACTCCCCATAGGGCTATCTGATGCAAGCAATTCCTCCCCCGCGACCACCTATCCCAATGTATGTGTGTGTGTGCGTGTCTGATTGTCTGAAAGTCCTCGTTGAGTTTGGTTAGGTGGAAACGCCCTCTGCGATACCGAGCGTGTTTCTTCACCTTTTTCCTCTTCGTTCGAGCAAACATAGGTGGTTTCGTCATAAAGCTATGAAGCGTTTCTTGGTAAGTGACTATATGAAAGGTCTATTTGCTTTTCGCATTGCGCCCTGGAAAGAAAAAAACACCACGCAAACAGCACCTCGTCGTTCGCTTAGCCGCCCTTGCCTTACCCATCCCGCGCCGCCGGTCAGACAAGCGAATGGACGTCAAAAGGTGATGGGGTGGCAGAAACATCCACATCCTCTTCTCTCATCTCGAACAACAAACTCAGTGTCGACTGCCTGTGCCCCCTCACACGCGTTCCTTTGCTATTTCCGAGTCTTTTCGACCTCTTCCATGATACCTTTCCAGACCGTAAAGGCAGATGTGGTACGGGGAGCGTTTTACAACCAACCAATTTGATTGATTGTTCTCAGAGTAGCGCACGAATACGGACGTAACTGGGTTTAATTGGCTCACCGAATTACCGCCAGCGGACATTAGATTGAGTATTGAGTAGATGTTAAGTATTTTAAGCATGCACTGTGTAAATTGCATGACATGATAGATAAAATTATCTCAAGCAAGCAGGTAAGGCTCATTCTGCCAATTAAGTTACAAGCAACAGATTATTCCTAATATGCCTTCTCTAGGTGTCTAAAATGTCTTTGCTAATGCACAAACTGCTGGCTCAAGACAGGTGAGACGAAAATTCAAAATCCAGCTAGCCTTCGCAAATTCCTACTAAATGCCTACTTCCTGTAGAAAAATTGATTAAGCAAATCAGGCTTGTAATACATACAAATACTATATGTAACGAGCAGAGTAACTGTTGGTACAAAAAGAATACCCTATTATTATCTAAGCGAGCATAGGCATCCAATGCATTCACGTCTCTAAATGTGTGCCATTTTTTTTAACAGGAGAAATAGGAAATAACGCACATATATTTGGAGACTAGACTATTAGAAACCGATAAATAAGGTCTATCCAGCCCCGCCCCTTTGAAGATTGTCTCGAAGTAGGCTAAAACCCGTACTACATACAGTTGAGCTCCATACAACCCTGCCATAGGGCTCATTCGAGCCTGTCTCAAGAACATTCTAAACCAGTATCAAACGCGGAAACCTGATAATTACAGCAGTTGCTGCATACCTTGGAGTTAGCTTCTTTCAATGTAGTACCCCGCGCGCGAAGAGCAGTGGCCCACGTTTGAGCGTGGTGTGCGACACGTAGTAAGTAGCGAAAGCAGCGCCGATTTGCATTTGTACGATCCATAAAAACCTTTTCTTAGTTCCAGTTGCGCGTTACCTGCACGGCCAGTTTTACCGACTTCTGAAACCCTGCTGTCATAAACATTTCACTGCGTTCTGCTTCGTACTGCAGAGTAACAAGTGATCAGCTTAGGTGGAGGTTTTCAAATTAAGTCATGTGAAGTACACCTGGTCGATGTGGAGCACGAAGCTAGAGAAGTATTAGACTGCTAAAATGTATGATTTTATATGGTAGAGCAACGTGGTGTAAAGCTGCGTTTTGAACACACATTAAAAGGTTGATTATGCTATAATTTTTGCAATCATATAGACGCCTTATGTTTTGAAAAAACATATGTGATTAAGGAACGAGAGGAAACCTTGACTCAGGTTAAAAATTATTCAGCGTATGTAAGGCGCGTGTAAACAATTTGTCATATTTAACAGGTGGTAGTTAGTGCACAGTTCCTTGCCGCGGTCCCATTAGCTTGTATGACTTGATACAGACTGTAACAAGATAACGAATTCTGCACCTATTGTCCCAGTAACTGCGTGAATAACTATAACGTAAATTCAAAGACCCACGAAATCGAACCGTACGAAATTGAAAATAATGGGCTCAATATATATAAGAAAATAAAGCAGTGTAATGGATACCATTTAAGATTCATTTGCAAACGTGTGTAGTTAAATGGCAAAATTATGCAAGGGAAGATGCGATTCCTCAATTAAACTGTGAGAAAAAAGTGCGAGTTTGTTGAAGAAGCGCCAGTTTTTTTTTGCATTTAATTAAAGTAAATTTTTTTTACGTTAATCCGGTTAAGAAAAAATGTACAAGATACGTTCTTCGCGAATATTGCCTTTAGGTTGACGTCAAGAGCAGAAAGATAAGACACTAGCAACTAATTGCGAATAAGATTATTTTTAAATTTAGACACCTGCACTTTCTCTGTGTGGTGTCTCTAATTTTCCGAGTTTATAAACTGAATGAATCAACCCCAACGATATTGATGCATTCAGAAAAACGCACTAGAGATAACACATGCTGGTTTGAAGTGCTGTCCTAACCCTAAAGGCGATGAGGCGATGACTTTATGACCTAAAGGTCATACTCTTCAGCGTTAGCGTAATGCTATGTCAGAAAAGTAAATAATGAAAACGTACTTAGAAGTTGTCTACTACAGCTGGCATCGGCATGCTTCGCGTTATTTCTCCCATGTCACTGTGACATTCCAAGGCATCCATTGCATGCGGCTACATTGCTTACTTCGGCTAATATGTGTCAAATGCGTGTAACATTTTAAGTCATTAGGAGAGACGACGCCGAAGCCCTAACGACCTCTGTTGCGCATTATGCGGTTTGCTAGTCCTTATGAAATTCTCCTGCCCTTGCGTGAGCTCTTTGTTGGCAAAGTGCTGCGACTAAACAACTCATTCACAGTTAAATAAACGATAGCGCGTTTTTAAAGAAAACTACGTTCGGCATCTAGTGATAAGTACAATTTAATTGTTATGTTGCAACCATACCATCTAATACACAGTCGAAGTGTTCTGGAAATGCTCTATGAAGCTTCTGTTGTTCGTACACAAATCTCTTTGCGGAAAAATTGGTTCACAGTTGGGATCAGTTAGCGACAAAAGCTTTTCGTGCCTTTAAAAACCTATAAATCGTAATGCGTAAGTTACGGCGACGGGGTAGTCAAAGATGTACACGTAATGCAGTAAATACATACATACGTTTCTCAAGGATAAGTCGCACAACATTTGTTGTGGCAAGTGGTTTTGAAATATTCTTCTTGATTGGGTCGTTAAAACTAGCCAAGAGCGACGGCAAATCGTAATATTGATATGATTGACGCTGTCAGTATTACAAAAGTATATAGGGCGCGTATGTTCACAGTAAACCCCTGAATCTGTCTGAGTAAACCGGCGCAGCCACGGGCAATTAATGCCGCTGTCCTCTTATTCATTCAAGCAGCGTACTAGGCTGAAATGAACTGCGACTGGGAAGCAATACATGGAGACTATAACGCCCGACTCTAATGCTCGACTTAAGCCCCGAAGAACGCAGACATCCAGCCATAAAGCTAAGCTTTAGCACCGTATGCGAGTGTTGGGAGGTTGTTGGACGGCTAATAAAGACGGCGGATAGAGTTGGAATAGTTACTCGCATTCCGTTACGTTACGAGTTGCACTTTTCTGTTTATTTGGTATTCGTCCACGTAATTTACGTGCGGTAGGGTCCGACCGTAGTAAAACCTTTTTCCGTAATTATATCCTGTGGAAGAAAAAATAACCACAGCCCAGTTAATCTCAGTCGTGCATGCTCCAACCGATACAGCTACTATGTTCTTACATATGTTTCCCTTACCAAGCTGCTACGATTACTTGTACTGGTACAGGCAGTGAAACAAGAAGAACTAAACAGCTCTATACAACAACCCTAGCGAAAGACACTATACCTTCTCAAATAAATATGGAATGAGAATCCGCGTTACGTTTGCTGAATCTAAAAGTGAAAGCATGGAAATTGATAATAAAATCCTCAGATGGCTATAATCCTACTTTGATTCAATGTCAATTTGTTTTGTGTTAAGGTAAGTTTGGCTTAAGGCAAGCTTGCAGCTCGTCGTTCAGTAAGCGCACAAGACTCGAGTGTGGACCATCACTATTTTTTATTTGCTCGACATAAAACTTATTCGACTGAAAAGTATAAATCATCCGCTTTTTACAAATGAGTTGATGGTGTATAATCCGGCCCGGGATGACAGCAAGAAAAATACTTTATTACTCGCCATAAATAAAACTGTAGAGTGATGTAAATCAAATAACTTTATTGTCTTAGTGCAAAACGCGCAGTGCTTACGTTGGGCTCCCAGACCCCCTCCGTATACGTGAGAGTGCAAGGCGATTCCTCCAAAAAATATCTACAAAGATCTAAAGGGGCATATAAACCCTGTATTTCATTTCAGCACTTACATAGATGACACTATGCACTTCTACACCCAAGGTCACAATACGGTTTTTAGATGATCTGTGATAAAATAATTTGGCTTTCGCATGACAATCTTTCAATGTTTGCAATACCAAACGTATCATACCGCTGTAGGATCACACGCTCAATTAAAAACTTCATAAAAACCCTTAAGATTTATAAAAGCAAAGCTCATTTGCAAATCCAAAAGGTCCGCATTGTTATAGTAGTGAAAACCGACCAACTAAATAACTGTAAAGGAAGGCAGATGTCAAATCAAGTTATGTAACGATATAGCATATCACAATTATAGTAGCAGATGTAATCCTAATAAAATACAAAGTATAGACCTTATATATATGGTTGTAATACCAAATGGTTGTTAAGCGACAGGCACTACAATAAGCGTCACTACGATGCTTGAGGCGTTTAATGTCCCTCCGTTTCCTTCATAAAAGTGTTTTTAACTTGATTGACCTAATTAGCTTCCGTCAAAATTAATAATGTAATAGAGAAACAAGGCAAAACCGCTAAATGACATTTTGCAATGAAATTTATATTACTGTATATCCAACTGTAGACCTTTTGAAAGATTTGATACATGCTTTAGAAAAATAAGGTCTGGTTCCGAGAAATTTGAAATATATTGTATATTTATCGAACACACTCGCTGATAATCAACCATAATTTTTTTAGGAACTAGAATTAACAATTTGAGATATTTTTATTCGCGCTAAACGACTATTATTGCGAGGTATGCATTTATAGACATTCAAACGCACGTGCAGTAATACCAATAGCACACACCGTCCACGATAACCGATAAAACCAGAAAGCCACCAAAAAAACACTGTTCATTCCTGATAAAGTTCGTGATTTCCTGTTGCAGATGAGCTACAGTCAGCTCCGTGGGTTTCCTTCCACAAAAACCAAACTGACACGAGAAAAGAGCTTTAATGGAACCCATATATTTCTCGGACCTGGACAACACTAATTTCGCTATGACCTTGAGCAAATAGCTCAGAAAGGAGATTAGCCGAATTCACGAACCGGCAAGAAACTCCAGCTGCTGCCAAATATCCTCACCAATTTGGAGGAAGGATACCGTCATATCACTAGCAGTTGCGAGGTAAAGGTTTAGCGCGCTCACAAGTTCTAGAGGATTCAGTTAGCTCATCTGAATCGACGATAAGAGTGATCGAGAGCATAGCCTTTCCTTCACTGTTTCCTGGAATCTCTGATATAACAAAAAAGAACAAGACAGCAACAACAACCATATTTCTATTTTTTACTAAAATAGGGATTATTAAATGCATATTTATAAGGATGAAGTATGCTCCATGCCAATTTCTGCTACGTTGAAAGATACCCGGGCCTAGCTTGTGCAATTCTATAGATTTTGGTACACAATGCTGCCTTCCCCTAATAACATGACTACTACATGAAACGCTTAGACTGCGTGTGCAATGAGAACAAATTTAGAAACGTAGGTCTGCGACGCATGTAGTCACCTTTATTTCGTTACCGTTAGCATAAAGAAATTATCATAGATTACGTTACCAATTCATAATAGAGTATATAATTATTTATAGTTAACCAAGTGCTTTTAATTTATCCTGCTATGCTTGGCACTGTTATAATTCTGACAGAAATACGAAAGATATTTGAAGGAAAATACATCATTACGCCTTTCTGAAGAAGCCTTGTCAATATTCTATAACTTTAACACCAAATCATCGAAACAATGTATATCCGCCAAATGCAGAACGTGTTCAAAGTTTTTTTCAGCTACGTGGTTAGCAAAAAAATCCGCGCTTTGACGCCAAAATTCCCACGTAAACCCAGCTGCAGAGATGGAACATTCCTTGCCATGACTCAAGCGTGGGAATAGCAGATGTGCTAGTTGATAAATCACTCAGAAGAATACTAACAGGGTTGGAGGGCGAGATGTGATTCTATATCACATCCTGTCGGGGCTGACACGGCAAAAAGCCTTGCCTTTTTGATGTCGCTGGCATCAGTAGCCAAGAATATCGGAAGCCGATTTCGCGGATTACATAGCACCATTATTTCTGAGATGCAGGGTCTTTCTAGCTCTGTACTAAAAGCATCGTCATACAGCAGCGAGTTGATGAGAGGTAACCTCACTTTCACCTTTTGATGTGAGACACATCTTTTCGATAAATCTAAGGGAATTGGGGTATATCGAAGTCGGAGAAGTTATGTTAGGCAAACTCATTCGTACAGGTCAATGACTGGGTTCATTTGTATTGAAACTGAAAAACATACGCAGGCGCATGGCTTCGACTGCCGTCGTTGCACAGTTGCATTTTTTGGGGTGCACGTCGAAAATGATACGTTGACGTTGAATTTTCGTCAATTTTGAAAACGACCGACTAATAAGGGGCTCGCAAAGATGGGTTAGCACACGATGCTCGCGATATATAGCTGACTGGAGAATGCTACAATGTGGCTGAAATTGTCGCAAGTCTTTTAGACGTCAGAAGAACTGAAAGAAAAGACTGCACCAAATGAAGCAGAGCAATCTGCTTGCTCAGACAGTTACGCTAACTAGCAGCTACGACGAAGCATTTAGCGACGTAACTATTGGCAATCGTTTGGAAACTTATTTTGGCCTTGGTTGTTACGGCCTGAAATCAATCCGCGTGGAGCGTGATTTCATTCAGAATCATAAGTGTCAATCTGATCAGATTTACTCCACCCTTCAAAGAGTTTAGTGAGAGACGGCTACTTCCACGAAAAAACAAATGAAGCTTCGTTAGTCATAACCGGGGTTCATTCCAACAATAAAAATTTTAGAAATTCCAGGGCAAGATTGATAAGAATGATAAAAGGATGGCAATAAACTAAACAACTATGAATACTAACAAAAAAAAGTAGATGGGTCATGTGGCAGCATTTGCAATAGTGTTTAGTGACCAAGTTCGGAAATAATAAATTAGATGCGTTTAAGATTAGACGTGCCTCGTAGTTCGAAATACAGTAAATGCTAGCTTGCCGTACAGAAATATTACATATGACACCTTACATGAATAGGAGCCTCGTGTTATTTTCGCCGTCACCGTCTGCTCGTTGAGATTTTCGCGATCGACTTCAAATGGCCAAAATATGGCGATGCGGCTCAGGAAACACAAGAAGCCTCTATCGGTGCACAGCACCATATTGCAGCATCGCCTTCGTCCCTTTAAAGGGTCACGGACAATTACCGCCATTATGCTGACTGGAGTCGAATTAATAGCTCGTTTCTTTCTTGGATAGTGCAATTGTGTTACGTATACCGTAAGGCCATGCACAAATCAGGACTAGCGCCAACAAATGATTTTCACCTGGCAACATCATGTGCACATGCTCTCTGCCTACGTGCATAGCCTGTCCTCTGACACGGTACGACGGAACACGGTGAGTGGATCGTCCTTTCCATTGTTGTACGAGGGCTGCTAAAACAAGCTGCTCTTTTAGTAAAAATGAAATGACAGCATTTTTTATGTGAAGCTTTAATCGGTTACGTTTTATTCATACATTACTCAAACTGTGAATCAGCAAGGATCATATCGCGTGACAGCCTGTTCATGTATTTGTCGATTCGGGTGAAAACCGACGGAGGTTGGCATAGATTATAAGAAAACGAGAAAATGCCAATCAGAATTGGACATCCGAGCTGATTATCCATAATTACTGCAGGAGAGCCTCGTGACGGACACATGGTCTCAAGCCATCCAGATTGTATGCATATATGTTACTGTCTCTGTAGCCTACATCACAGCAAAAAAGTGAAGGACGCATTGTCATATCTAAACGCATTAGGGTAAAGTTTGAGCTAGCAGTTTTGCTCCAAAGAAGCACAGCTATGATCTTGTAACTAAAATTTGAATTTGTTTGATGAGATAAACACACTGCCTTGATCCTATCGGAGAACATAACCTGTCCCGCCATTACCAAAAGAG
>MNPL01011978.1:35822-48666 GCA_002081605.1 Tropilaelaps mercedesae
GAGTTTAAAACGCGTTTCTGTGATTTTCTGGCGGGTTTTTAAACCAAGGCGCGACCGCCCTGCTATTGTGATTACTATATATTTGATGCAGCAGTGGGAAGCTTTCCGTAGAACTGCGAATTCAGATGTTAATACTCCAAGACGTTAACAAAATATTATTAATGACTTATCTGAAGCTCTAATTACCCCGAGAAACATTACAACAAGGGAAATGAAATTTTAAGCATGACGAGAAAATGATATTTCATAACGCAGAAAGGGCACTGCCAAGACGAAAAAAAGTTTTCACTTCAGGACTTCTTCCTACGAGAAAAACCTAAAGACGAAGCATCACGTGAAGCCCTTGATATAACCAACCTCCTCCTCAGACTCTCATCCGTAACACTTACTATTTTTATTAAGCTCTAAAAAACCCTTTCTATGGATTTTATAGACAACCTGACGCGTGTCAACACAGCTACTTGTGTTGCTCAACATATACTTGTATATATTATATATATGTATTTATACTGTTGTACGTGTACCCCTCTAGGTGTTGCCTGCTGCAACCCTATTAGTCCAACAAAAAGCAACTTTAAAACGCCACCAGCTCAACCCATTTTTTTCAGATAAAAGATTTTGATACACGCGACTTTGAGAATAGGTTAAAGGGGAGAGTGAAATGCATTTCATTGCATTATATTCGCTTTGTTCATCGTCAAGGTTCAAGAACCAACAAGTTTCTAGCATGCTTACCCCTCTTCTATACCCTGTCCGAGCGGGCGAAATCCACTACGAAAATTCTACTTAGCGACCAAATCAGTAGAACTATTAGATTCAACGCAGGGTTTGTTTATAGAAAAAAATTCTTTATCTGCATGACTACGTGTAGGGCGAATGTATATCTTATTACAAAACTAGGGTGAGTTCCAGGCGCTGTTTGTCATGTTACATTATTCCACTTAGACGACACACTGGCATGTTGTGCCCGTGTCCCACAAATCTTTGGCGGGCATAGGAAATGCGCTTATAGGCGAGACATTTATGCCTGCAGATATTTCATCCTGGCAGAATATCTTACTAGAAAATATTTAGAATGTCACACAAATATATGTATACATACTGATTAATGCCTGGCGTAATACGCTAATTAAGATCTGAATTAGTAGAAAGACATTGAATTGACACCGTTCTATTGTGATCCAAAGTAATCTCGGTCTCCAAGTAATTAACGCCGCAGGAATTGTTGTACCTAAAAGCCACTTATTTGGGCTTTCCACCCGTACTATATGCATCCTAGAGTGTATATACGGTTACCAGACAATAATTTAGAACCTGTTGTCAAAAAGGAAGCATTTAGTTGGGCATTTAGTTGTTCATGCATGATAAGGTATTATGTTACATGAAAAGGAGTAACTGTGAAATTTTCGTCGGTAAGTGTGTTGAAATCCTATCATGGACCGAAAATTCAATCTGATCGACGATGTGTGGTGTTATCTTATTATTATTATTACTATGTTAGGTTACGGGGAAAATCCACGCAGAAGACTAAGTAGCGATAGTCATCGCAGCCGTGGCATAGCATTCCCTAAGTAGTTTCTGTAAACACCTTCTTTTGCACGACAGTTTATACATTCTTATTTGAGACTGCATATTTGTGTGTAATGTTGTCGGAAAGCAGAAAGGGTCATGTCTTATGTATAGCAACCGCAAGCAGGTTTTTCTCGGAGACCTAATCTATATTTGCATAAAATCGAACATGAACAAAATTTGGATCCCATTTGACCGACCATCAGTTTTTCTTTCAACGCATTTAGAATTGCATGCTGTGCTATGTGCAATTGTACCGAAACACGAAGCAGATGCAAACCTATGAACTGCTCGGCAGAACAAACACCCTAGCTTCATGTAATATCGTTTAACCCCCTCAAGCTTTCTTAGCAGAAGGTTGATCATTTTAAAGTATTGGTAATCCTTCAAACACTGTAGCGCAAGCTCTTGTTTACTATCACTATTGTGACGTAAATTACTTTTTCTTCCGACCTGAAACGTAAGTCGCTCTGAATTGCCAAACTACATCGATCCATCGAAATCAGATGTTGCCAAACTACGTCTGCGTCTGTGTGTTACTGACCCTCGAAAAATGACACGTGGGTGGTTCTGATTATTGTTAATATTATTATTGTTATTTTATTATCATCGTTATTATTATTACTGTTATGATACACACTGCATTTGAATACGTACCCGCACGGGGAATGTGCATAACCTTGGATAAGAATCTCATTGAAGCTAGCACTTTGGACAGTACTTCTCGATGGATTTCAATTTTCTACAGGGTTCCTTTTCCCGTATCTGTATGAGAAGGGCGTTCTATTTACATACGGGCCACACACGCATATACATACAGACGGTTTAGTGCAAACATATCGTCCATATAGTGCCGCAGGCAGCTGTTGAGCACCATTGACTGGACAAGAATATCCGGCGTCGAAGTATTTCAATGCCATGGGGAACCGAATAAGATTTAAAGAATGGTAGATATTCCGGTTCAGCCGCAAAAGGACACGACTACGAAAGTAGCTAACGTCGCTTTTGTCTACGGCTAGAAAAAACCGATAACAACTCCTTCACGCTTATCGTATGAAGCGCCTTTTGGCGAGACAAACGGGATGAGTATGGCCTTTGGAAATCACTCAAGCCTCTACCTTCGGCTTTATCCACTACTATTGCTAAGTGACATGCAGCCAATACACCAACTTCTGTTGGGGACATTTACATTGAGCACGTTACACAAGCGCTTGCCCTCGAGGAAGGCTGCTGTCGATTTCTTGTCATAAGCACTAAGCTTGACGGTCAAAGGCTGGACGCATGGTCCTGATGGGCTGACCTTTCAACCGACGATGTCCACGCCGCGCAAGAACAAGTGCCATCTAGCCTAGGCGCCGGACCTCACTTGAGAACAGACACCAGCTCAATAGCGGCTGTACTCAACAAGGTGGAATCAACGTATCTATCTACTATTTCTGCATATACCGGAATTGAACAAGATGAGCCTAGCTCTCTGGAATATGCTGTATTCACTCGTGAGTTCACAGCTGGATTCAATTTATCTAGACGTGTTCCAAAATCATTACTCTTATTCTCTAAGAAAATAACGTAAATGTCTATTGACTTTTAAGGACCTTCTTTTGTTACGACAGAAACCTGTTAAATTACAGAATGAAGAATTAGCTAGCTTTGTTTATATATAATTTGCGGCCCAACCGTTGGCGTTTAGGTACTGCGAAATAAGCGTTGTCAAATTTGCTAGAATTAGTATATTTATTAAAAAAATTATAAATATAATTGTAAACATAACCACCCACAGGGTCATTTATGCTCACCGGGGTCGTAAAAGAGACGGCAAAGAAAAATTTCCACAATCGCTATTGTCTTCCCTCTAACAATGACCAGTGCTCTCCTTTGTACTTATGTGACCATTTTCAAGCCCTGTAACGCACCGTGGTGGCACTGACCGGCACCTAGCAATAGCACCTAGACCTTTCATTACGCATTATAAAGTCAACTTTTATCGTGAAATATTTGTACACATCGTATGGGCTGAGCCTGCGGCGTCAACTTAAAAAGTCAACCACCACTTCTTGCCTCGTCTCCAAATGTCCTTGCGTTAATAAAAAAAGTTTACTACAGACTTTGCTATTTTGGCTTGGAACAGATTTTCGTAGACGAACTCAGTCGTTTCGCTGAATTAGACGGTCCCGAGGGAACAAGCGCGTTCCTTTTCGATAGTAAATTCACATGGTCGATTTGCTTAAAAGCCTTTTCGTATTATAAGCGCGCTGGAACTCGAAGAGAACTCGGACACTCGTCTTAGTTATGCTGCTTGACGTTCGCACTCAAGTACCCAATGGATACAGAATGTGAAGAATACAGCTTTCAATGTACGCTTCCGCTTGATTATTAAGGCTAATCCGATGTATCCTTACATGTGGCTGGCCTGTGGTGATGATTTTTGCAAGGACCACTTTTGCAAAGTAATTTGCTTCAATTATTGGACTAAGCTACTTCTAAGTTTGGTTTAAATCGGTAAGTGACGAAAAACGAGGAACAGAAGGTATCATTATAACCGTTTAACTCATCTCAATATTCTTGAGCTAAGAATCTACGTATTTCATGTAACGGTGCTTTTTCATATAGGTATACTAAAATTTTAACTACTTAGGCGCAAGATATGTGGTGGCGTCAATTCTCATGCAATATCGCATACAAAGAAACACTGCATTGTGGAGTGAATTTCCAACGCATATATGCACTTGATTTCGTACCCACATATCTAAAGGTAGTGCTATGCTCACTTATGAACCACTACTCAACAATGGCTAGTTAGTTGACCCTCTTGATTGTGTTATTTCTCCCTATTACTAATTTTACTGCCCTATAATAAAAGTCTGGTACAAAAAATATTTGAATTGTTTAAAAAACTGGCAGTTTGACTAAGATTTATCGAATATCTGCCTAAAGAAGTCTCTAAAGTTGACTTTTGAATTTGTTTTATACAAGTTATGTTACCTATAGCTGCTATAAGCTCACCTGATATAGGAACCTAAACTGTTAATGCTTCCACCATAATAATATAATATAATTATCAACGAAGACCTCATTGGCAAATGGTAATGCGACCATCTCCTGCTTATGATTTGCTCGGAGAAATTTTTCAAGTCTTCCAAACGCGAGGTCAATTAACCTACCATGTTTATTATGAATTCGAAGAGATTATTCTTGCCCGTGTCCCCTTGCAGCATCCCTTAGTTAGGTAACTGCTGCCTTTTGCCTAAGGCGCCTTTATAACATGGCCGACTCCTGAGAGAGACTTTCCAACTCAAGAGAGAATTATACCTTGATTTCTGACTGGCCCTTTCTGACATAGTCAATCTAGACAACTCACATTTGGTTTTTTAAGCTTGCTCATCGTAACAGCAAAACGCTTTATGAAAAATATGCGGCCTCCTACATGGGTACTGAAAAATTATTCCCTTTAGATTTTGGGTCTCCTGAACTTGTAGACGAATTGAAACATACAAATGATCGCTTCTGTTAGACATATAGGCTATTGCCAGGCGCGAAACATTATATTTCATTGACTCTGAAACTTCAACGTCACAATCGGCTGCGGTCATTTACGCTTTCGAGTAGTTGTTTTCCATACACGTACCTTCTATAATTAAATGTTCCGATAGGTTCGATAGCATTGCTGCACTACCAATGTATCGAAGAAAAATAGTTTGGCATATATAATCGTTATCATTAGATAAATAGAGAGGATAAATAAATATTCCCAATGCTGTCCTCATATATCATGAGGGAAGGCGGAGGCACCGGTCTGACGAAGGGCGGGTCTGGGTTGGTAGCAAAACAAGGGATAGATCACCAGGCAGAGGCAAGATTTATATAGCTGAGAAACGGCCAAAAACAGTTGTGAGCGAAATGCATCTCGGTGACATTTGGACGGACATTTTGCTATATATGAAATATTTTTTTGTCAAATAATCTCGTCTTAGCCAAGCTAATATAAGGAATGCTTGATACAGGCTGCTAAAAAATAAGTTCAATGCTCTTTGTGGCAAATCGTGTTGATCGTTCAAGTTGACCTCATTTTAGGTTTAACAGATACGACTCATTGATGGCTTAGATGCCATAAAACGTTCCACGGGCTCAAAGCTATTCCTAGAATTTGTGTTACGGACAGAACCAAACAAACACACAGACCACCCTAGCCATGGTTTTTGAAGATGTTACATTATATGCTTGCTGTACTTGCAGATTTTTAGTAAAGTTAATAAGGTTTCTTTCAAAAGTTCAAAGGAAAAGTTCACAGGAGAAGGAAGACGCTTGGGCTGCGCTTGGTACTTTTTGTAAAAAAACTTCTATTTTCTAAAAGCTATTGACTGACTTTGTTTTCGATGTGCGTCCGAACGTTGCGAATGGTATGTGATTTGTAAAGGAGGAGTTGTTGGTAGCAAAGGACGGTAGTGCTTGCAGGCATGATATAGCACTTGGTGAAACAGATGTGAAACCTACGGCCCGATCGTGGGCCGGGCGCGTTGCGACTAGTTGAGCTGGGCTTAATGCCGACATCGACCTGTGCAACTATTCTTGAAATAATGCATAATCCCGTGTATTGCGCCATTACTTTATCGGATATCGACTTCCCTCAGTAGAAAATGCACTATGATGAGGTAGCCGACTTGTGGATCCGAGTTGGATCTCTGGCAGTCAGGCTGGTCTCTCCGATGTTCTTTGTGCCTGCCGTCGAAGGCTTAACTAAGTTTCGGACGAAGTTTATAGTTTTGTCGTGTTTGTTTACTTACGCGATGCTGAGACTGGTGTTGGTGAAACATAGGATATTGCAGACTGGTAGTTGGAGTAAATTGGTGTCGAATCTTGAAATAGCTTCGTCTGCATGTACCATATGAAGGGGCAAGAACTTTGCACTCTTTTGTGGGGCGTTATTGTACACGCGCACAATAGTGACAAAACTGTACAGAGGCATCCCAATCTACTTGGAAAGAGTCCATTGTATTTAATAAAAAAGAATGTTAATAAGTGTTTGGAGGGAGAGATGTGTTTGGCCGTTTGCTTGTAGCTGAGACGGAAAGATGTGTTTCTTGCTGATGTGTGAACAATATAAAACCATGAAAAGGCATGGAAAAATATAAGAATGCTGCGCCCTGCTCTCTCTCGGGATCCGGCTGATAATATTTTTTTCACTAAAAAGTCGCCACCTGTTGCGCCGCTCTGTTTTTCGCGCAAGACGAGCAACAGAGTTTTGCTGAAAATGGTTGCGAAAAAATATTCTAATTTCTAGACATTAGACAAGCGCATGTTACGGTGGATTGCAGTAAACTGTGGGAGGCTATATAGGACTATGGCTTAAATGAAGTCTGGCTTAATTTCTTTAAGAAAATGTACCCTGAGATTGCATTTTGTCGACATGAAATTACGTAGTGCTAGGAAAAAATAAGATGAAGAAAGTACTTAGGCATTAGCACCCACGCTCTGCTACCCTATTTTTCATATTTAAGAATATTAAATGGGAATATTTAATAGTAATGAAGAATTAAAATTAACAGCTAGTGCGTTGTTATTCAGTGCTGATATCGTTCTAATGGCGGAAATCCTTAATGAATTACAGCATTTGCTAGACGCCTCTAGGAACGCAGCAGAGAAAGGACAATCTCTTTAACGAACATAAATGTGCAATGCAATTGTTGAACATAATAAAATCGGGAACACAATACGTATCTAAAAGCAACATTTATCAATAATGAGGATATTTATACGAGTTGAATTAAAAAAGAGAATGCAAACAAGAATGAAACTTTAGGTTAAATTAAGGCACCATTGTTGTACAATAGGTATTTAGCGGCAAGCAAAGCATAGAAGAGCATATTTGTTTTTGTAGTAACATATACGAATGCAGTTACAAGCTAGATAAAATACTACGAGTAGTATAAGACGAATTATTCAAAGTATATCTGCTTGTGCTACATCGTTTTTAACTGGGGAGTTTGGTGCAAAAACATTTTCGTACGCTTGAAAATTTACATATTTCTAAGTTATACACTGCGGATAACCACGTTTAACCGCGTCAGACTGCGCCCATCAGCAGCTCCAACAATGTGGTTTTTACTTCAGTCAGCCGAAAAAGGTGACTGTTATATTGAACTAGCAAACACGGCCTGGAGGCAACGTGATATTTTCTCCATTTGTCTCTCTCTCTCTCTCTCTGTTTTCTATCAAACCTCGGAATTAACCTAACTGAAGGTTTAGAGATGAAAACGGAAGAATCGCTTGACAATCAAAAGGGTCATCGATACGTGTGGGCGGGCAGGAATATTCCTTCGTGCTATTGTTGATCTTGTGGTAGTCGATATAAAAACGATAATCGCCTGAATCCTTTTTCACTCGTTTGATCGGATTTAGCGCGATGTTCTCTATAAGTATTGCCGTCTGTTCCCAGCTACCTAACCAACGACAATTTGCTTTTTGCATGGCCCGTAACCAGCGTGTATGGCAGCTGCAGCAGTGGGTGACTGTCTGTATGTATGTTAGGACTGCCTGGTCGGCGCTACAGCACTGCCCATTGTTACACAGCACGCGATCTACAAAAAACCAAGTATAACACAAATTTTAGGATGCCGGAGGCGATATGTGACGAGGATCTGCGATGTTCGATGCTGCGTGCAAGTTCTACGGTGTTGCTGGTATACGACTGATATGGATGAATTCGGTTACTGTGGTTTAGTTATTTCGCTGCTTCAAGTACTTCAGTGGCTGGAATGCGACTCTGCAGGTCGAGGTCTGCTCGACCCGTGCGTAACGAACAAACCAGGAGGAGTGACGACCTGTCGTCACTATGATACACTGCTCACAGTATTTTCTCGCCTTAGGCAACCATGGCAATTGTGTTTGGCTGCGATAGGTTCTTTTTTATTAACTAGTGTGTTGATTGGCCCAATCAGGCATGTTGTATTGGAGGTCTACCCCACAGGGATAACATCCTAACCACACAAACAGTGTGTGACGGTGGAATTACAATAATTAGTGGTTGGAAAAACCTTTGTCGGGTTTGTCCATATAATGCGATCAATTGCAGTGAGCATATTGTAACTTGTGTTTTGGACAAGATTGACTGAAATTACGCAGATGCACCAAATACTCTAGATCAATAAACTATGCGCCGAGAACCTCTTTCGACAGCAATAATTAAATGAAAGCGCCACTCATGTTCAGTCTTAATCGTAAGGCTAGATAGTAAACAAAACCCTGAGGCCAAGCCTATATAAATATTTTCAAGGCTGACCATCAGCCAACATGTAACGTCCACGGTAGCAGTTTTTGCATTACCTCGTAAGATGGACCCCATATAAATGTAAATGTGCACCAGCGGGGATCGAACCCGTGCACCTACGTGTCTCCTCCACTCGCAAGGCGCATACGAATGCACCAAGCCACCGAACTCGACACGCGAAGCGTACATAGCGAGAAAGTACCGTAAGGCGAAGTGTCACAAAAGCATGGGGTCAAGCGATGCTATAAATTGAAGTAACTCAGTAACACCTTAATATTCCTAGAAGCCGCATGATCACGCAAATCGAAATTTTCTGTGATAACATTACTGCATAGGAACGTATCGGTAAAGTGGTAGATATCATATCTTGCCATACCGGTGGCGGGGTTCAGTAGTGTACGGCTATTAAAACGCACGGTAGTAGATCGTTATAAGGGTACCTCAGGATCGTACCGGTTGCCGCAACAAATACGCCGTAGCATGAGAGCCTCCTTACTAAATTCTGTAACATGCATTATTATTAAAGCTAGCGAATGCTGCGTATCTTATATTTATGCTGCCAGCCCACAGCTGACAAAAAGGTCTGGCTGGAGATTGCCAACTCTCTTCGGGTAGGTAGCAGGCTTGTTTGCACATAGATTTATGAGACATGAGTTCAAGAACAAGTCAGCTTCGAGTGACTGTTTTAGGGTTAACAATTCGTTTACTTTGCCCGTGCAAAACATTAACAATTCTACTTCGCATAAATAGTGCCAGGGTTCTATCCACGTTATTGATCCTCCTCTTAAGAAAGATCTTTCCCTCACTTGTTGAATCGTTTTAATCGTGTCTAGATTCACAGTTAACTGTTGACAGCAACTTCCAGAATGCTGGCTCTAAGAGTTAGCTATGAAGGGTGACTTGACCAAATTGTCGAAGTAGGAAGCGTAAAACGACTCGCCCACGTACTCATGGAGCTGCTGGACAATTATGGTAAACAATCGTATATTAAAATGAAGAATAGTCGTAGCTGATGATTGTTTTGGGCGAATGCTGCAGTTGATCTAATACGGTCGTATACGGTGTAAGGCCTGCAACTCATCATCAAGTCGGCGGCCAGTATGTGAAAGAATGGCTGTCAGCGAACGAGTGAATCTCTACATAGAGGCAGTTGGCAGGATAAAGAAGTGGTTCAGGAGTAGCAGTGTGTTTTCGAGAGCCCATCACCACGGCCTTGAACACTATCAAACGTTGTTAGCAGAAGCGTCTGTTTATCTCGGAGTCGTCCCAAAGTACGATATCCATTAGTGCCTGAGTAGTTTCGAGATTAGATTCAAGTCGAACTTACATTCTACGACTAAACCTTACAGGAGCAGTGCAAGAAAAATATCGTATTATTATATTGAGAAATACCGAGCAGGACCTGCGCTGGTACATGATTCTCGATCGAACTCTCTCCTACTCGACTGAACTCGCACCGCTATATAATTATGACACGTTGCGTTTCCATTTCTAGTTAACCTGTAATTAATAACCTATTGCTATCTAATGACATTTCTGAAACGAACTTTCATGCATCGGTTTGGGCAGCGGATTTTATCTCCTTCAAGAAATGCTCAGGCAATCAGAGCCTTTCCAATGCCAATTACCAAGGTCAATAATCTGGAAAAATAGCAATTTTTTGTGTGACATCCATGAAGATCCTTGGCGAAAGCTTATCGATAAGATCAGACACGGTGTAACGATAAACATCCGTTTAGTATATACGTTCACTAAAGCTTACACTTCTACAATACATATTCGACGATTTTATAAAACATCGATATCTGCTATATCGGTATAACGCTCTCAAATAATCTAAACATATTGTATGCCGTATGCAGCTACAAAAGTAAACTAAGTAATTTAAGCTATCTATTAATGACTCGTGTCAACTACATACGTAACCATAAGCAAAAGATCGTTTCCTAATCATCGAAACTAAGCTGTCCCATGACACCCTGTTTCACCCCGTCGTTTACACTGTCGTCCGCGCTTTTCTACAACCAACGACATTAGTTGCTTATTCTACTGTGGGGCACGGAGCTTGGTGGAGTCCTGCTATTCCATGTCTGCGGACTATTCGACGAATGTATCTACCAATCAGCACACGACCTTGTGCTAATGTCATTACTGAGTGGCTTGGGCATCTTAGCTTGCCGTCCTCTCTAGCGTAATTCGTATAGTAAAAAAAATAATTGAAACACGTTGGACGCAACAAACCTGTATACTCTGACCACGCCTAGTGCTATCTATGATCTATTACAGATTGTTAGGCGTATCATCGAACGAACAGATGTATTAATGAATAAAGTTGCGTTCGGTGTTGGGGGCATGATTTTCTTTCCCTCGCCGTTTCAGTTAACCCGGAGGGTTTATAAAATTTATTTGGCATAATAAAAGGCACAAATTCATTTACTGGGAAACGGTGCATTCTAACAAGCTCAACATTAGGATGTATGCAGAATGTGTTCAGGAGTCGATATGAAGCATATTGATAAAAACAAAATAATCATTCAGGATGTACATGAATATTTAAATTGATAGTCCCGTCCCCTATGGACTTTAATTTATAGTTATCAAAATGTAAACACCAGATCATTCGACATTGCCAAAAAATATAGCAAGCTTCTGTCTCGATCAGCATAGCTATCGAAACAGCTAGAGCAAAAGGTCTAATATAGGTCTGCCCATATAAAGGAAATAACAATGAATACGAAATATCTCAAAGCCTGATAAAAAATCAGACTACTCCGATTCCATGCTATATAATATCCGTTATTTGGCAAAACAAATAATATTCTATAAGAAATTTGCAGGATAGTATGCAATAACGGTGGCTTCGTATGAAAAGGCTCTTGGTCACGGCTCAATATAATAGTACATTACAGTACGGAGCAGTACACTTTAAGGACAGAATTCAATATATTTATGTAGATACAAGCGTTAGTTGCTTACAAGTGCCAGTGATGCTCCGTCAAGTCCAAATCACGTAGTTTTGATACTTAAGTCACTTGCTTAGTTCTACCGGAGGCCTCAGGAAATGTTATGGTGCGGGCAAATAAACAACGCCTTTATTTTGTTCATTTGCAAAATACAATAACACGAATAGAAAAAGAACATTCAAAAATAATCCGCGAATCAAAGTTTAAACGTAAGTTGAAAAAGGCTCTATTTAGTAGCCAAAAAAAAAGAGAAAGCTGAAGCAGATCAACAAAGAAAATCTTTTCTTCTGGAGGACACTCGATACAAAGGCTAATACATTATTTGGATAAATTACATTTGTCAGTTGATTACATTTTAGATGTTCTGTCGTGTTACATGTCTTAAATACGTGTTACTATGAGGTATTCCGTACTACCGTACGACACCAAAGTTGAAATTTTCTTGGTCAAGAAATAACATAGTAAGTAAACGAAACAGATATACTCACGGCTATGTTGTTTATTGTGGTCAACCATAGTACAACTGCCCTTTTCTGTTTCCATTGCAAGTTCGATGTGTAATAATACACAAGAGGTGGTATCGTCAAAGCAAGCTTACTCAGGAGTACTGAGACTTTGACTATTCCGTCCCTTGCGCGAACTTATCCGCAGTGCTTCATATTAAAAGATTGCACAAACGTCATTAGGTGATCAACACCAATAGCAATAGAGGCAATGTCCTTATTCTATGCGATTCTTTATTGGCGCCTTTGTCTATTAGCTTGGTGACGTTACATGCAAAGAGGCTTATACGTCACACCCATGTGCAATCCCCGAGGACAATAGCTGCTCGCTTGAGGACGCAGGCTTCGGGTTGAGAGATTAGGCTAAGAGATTACGGCCTTCTACTAGAACCCCTTCTTCCTGGACCCTTCTTAGCTCAGAAGAAGATCTTTCACTCGTTTATGCGTGTATAATACTAAGCCTATCTTCGGACAAAAGACGTATATATATATACATATATATATATATACATATATATATATATACATATATATATATATATATA
>MNPL01011983.1:7013-33720 GCA_002081605.1 Tropilaelaps mercedesae
GCTGACCATCAGCCAGCATTTAACGTCTACGGTACCGCTGGTTGCGTTACCTTGCTGGTTACATTACATAAGACGAACCCCATAGATGTAGATGTGCAGCGGCGGGTGCTGGACCCGTGCACCTACTTAAAACTCTACTGGAGCAAAATGTTGCCTGTAACTTCTTAATAAAACAAAGCCTAGGGTACATATTGCTCCTAAGATCTTTAGAGCTAGAGACGATGTGCCGGAAATAATTTTTTTAATTATTTGAAATCATTTAATTTTACTGCATTGGTCTCGCCCTAAGTTTATACTACATGAAACGCTTTCGTACTCCAAAGAAGCTATTGCGCACTCCTGTCGTAACGATTAATGATAATAATAATATATATGTACACATTATAAAGAAACTGTGTATTATGTAGCCTTCATTGACGTCGATGTCAACTAACAACTGAAATACCCTAAAACGCTAGTTCTCATTTAACTGTGTAAAATAGAAAAACTAAATTGCTCTTAATGAAGCTTTCCACACACATTATCAGATACGTAATTGGTATAAAGAAAAAAGAGTAGCATATCTTATACAGTCATACATGTTAGCGTAAATAAGTAATTTGTTTAACAGCCATTACTATTCAAAAGATAATAAGAAAAATCTGTGAGGTTCCACACGAAGGCTGATTACGTCAACAAAACTATGAAAAAACTTGAAGAAGCGTTTTTATGAGCTTCTGGATACAGGTCAAAACTTTAGGATATCCTGTTTACATTTTGATGTTAACAACTAAAAATAGCAGCTGTATGATATTTTAAGGTATGTACGATCCTTAAATACAATTCAAATTGTCAACTATGTACATGCTTTAGTGGATGATCTTTCATTTGCTTAGCTGTTCATCAAGGATTCAAAATATTTGTGGCAAAACTTCGTGTAGCTGAAATTTTACGGAGTCGTTTGTGACGGAATTTATCCAAATTGAGGCCAAAATAAGTAAATATCCAATTAGGATATTTTTGTTAAACAAAAACTTGAGCATTGAGTAAAAATTTTCCGCACCAAATCGGTGTATACAGATTTAGTGTATCGGATTGGTGTATACGAAGTGTCTATCCAGATCGCTAGCAAAAAGTTCCTTATAGCCGAATGAAAGTTAACTATTACGAAACACAAACGGGCTAATTTACCTGAAGGTGATCGCATATTTTAACCGATCGACCTTATTTTTACCTCATCTGTAAATGCTTCAGATGATATGTCTCCAGCTTACATTCGATGCCTATATTTTTTTATGCGATATTTGCCGAACGTGCCACACTTTCGGTTGTGTTTAAAAGAAATATTATGGCACTTGAATTTACTGGCAGTGTGATCTGCAACGGTTACATTATTTTGGGTCTTCGCGACTGCGTTGTCTAGTTTGTATTGCGTCGTTGTGGGTTATAGCCCATTTATTATCGCCCATGCTGGTTTACTTTTTCAAGGAATTACTCACTTTTATGGCCCTTTCATTTATGAATGGCCTGCTATTGCAAAGAGAGTGGAGGTCAAGCATTTCTGCATAAAGAAGAGAAATAAGGAAGCGGCAAGGCGAACATAACATATGTGCAAGATTTCTATATTTCATGTATAGCTGCTCATATGCTTATATTATTAATGCTAATTAAAATGAAACAATAAGTATTAAAAAAATATGGTTTTAATGATAGAAGATAATTAAAAAGCCAGAAAATTTTTCTTACATGCTTGCTCACCATGGTACTGCTTTTGTGCTTTTGCCATTTTACTCTATAGCAAATTCTAGGCAGAATGCAGTGTCTATCTGCACTTTATGTGTTAAACTTTTGGACGACCGAAAACAGACAGGAGGTTATTTAGAGTTGTATGGCGCGCTGATACCAATTCAGGAAGGGCCAATCGTTTTATATCCATTTGTTCACTCATTTGTTTTAACGTACTTGAAATGATGATGAAACATGGAAATGCTGTGAGTAGCAAAATACATCAGTTGTAAAATACATCAGTACTTTAGCGCGAACAGTTTATTCGCACTATGTCAGTTTTTCCCGAAAGGGCCTTTTTGCTTTCCACTCACAACAACTATCATCACTTCCTTTTTCCACAATCCCCTTTGCTCACCTAACATCAATCTTGCTCTTCAGGATAACAAATCCCCGACCACTGCTGTTAAGGTTGCTCGCTGCCAAAGCAAGCTCAGTGCTGTTGCAGTCAGCGGACAAAAATTGAACTAGCAAATTCAATGACACAACCAATAGTCTTTACTCAATCCTTTTTGCTGTACGACAAAACATAATATTGACGTGAGCAAAGCTGTTGCTCAGTTTCAAATTTTTAGAGTTGCAGCTCCTTTTTTAAAAAGCTAATTGAATTTCACACATAAGAGTATCGAAGGGTTTCGATCTTTTAAGCAAGTCAAGTTCTAACTTGGCGTTTGAAAATCAAGCGTATCATGCATCTTATTCCCACTTAATTTTTCGCAACAATATTTTTATTCTACCACCATACAAACCGAACAAAAGTTTAGTGGAAATACGAAAAAAAACGGGTTTTATTAAGACAATAACTATATGTGATTCTTCTCTAAATCTTTATTTTTATCTAGACCTGTATACTCGATGTTTGTAAATGGCTCTGTTACCTATTAAAATTATTTTAAGATGGAACTTGGCACAGCTATATAAGGTTAATAGATTCAGGCTCTTTCAACAAAGCGCGACAGTAAACGCTTTCTATAGGGGTTACATTTAATCTTGCTGGAAAGAGCAAATATTGGTAGATTTGACTTACATTTGTGGATTTGAAGTACAATAACCAACCAAGCAGAAAATGTATTAAGTTGGATTTGCATTATTGGGCAGATGTTTATAAACGTTTTTTAGAAATAATGCGATTCTATCGATTGAAGTATTTTTTACTAAACACGTAGTGATACGTGAACCAATACATATGGTGTTCGTCATCAAATGTCATGCTTATTTACAATTCAGGCTTCCTTTTACATGCACTCCCCAATAATAGCAGATTTTAGAATGAAACTAAACGTTACTAGAAACTTGTTTCGAATTTCAAATATTTTTGCGTGTTTTTCTCATAATAGAACAGTTGTCTTTGTAAACAATATCGAATTAGCAAGAGAATACGGTAGGAGCATATGTCAAAACAGTTTCCCTAGTCATCAACTACACTGAAATCTATTAAAGAACGTCTATGTAAATTCCTTATTAGCGTCGTACTGGCAAATGTATGTTCAGAACAGTATGGTATAACTAAACTGATCACTATATTGACAATATATGGCAGGCTGTCGCGCTTTATTGTGAATAAGGGTAAAATGTTACATTATTCGGTACTTTTTATAGATACGCGTGTTGGAATGCAAAACAAGACTTCATCGCACCTACCAATTGACACCTGCAAATCGGCTAATAGAACATCATTTTAAATTAAAGCACGACACTTCTAGTTACTAGTGACTAAATACAATTATAGACGTAAATCTGCAGTATAGGTTAGTTCACCTAGGGTTAAGGCCGTACCTATTTTGATGGGCCTCGTTTATGATCAACATTTATATTGGTGTGTCCAAAAACACGAAGCAAAATGTATTTTATTTAATGATTCTATTTTGCCACGCTTTTTTCCAGATAAACATTTATTATTTTATCGGAAAATAAGAAATGAAGACATTTCCTGCGAATGCCTATCAAAAAGGCTTACCTTAGGTAGATTTGCCCTATGGCCGGCTATAGGTACCTACGGAGTCGCTTGTGAAGTTTCAGAGCAAAGCTTAGCTTTTGAGCTCGGTGTCTTGGTGCATTTGCGTGCGCCTTACAACCGAAGCAGATACGTAGATGCACGGGTTCGATCTTTGTACATTCACATTTACGGGGTCCGTCTATGAAACAGCACTACCGTAGGCCATAAATGTTGGCGGACGATCAGCCCTAAAAACATTTAGAACAGAGAATTAGCTTGTTGTATCTCCTTCGATAAAATATTCCCCTGGGCGAAAAAAACGTTTGCTCCAAAATTTGTTCTCCTTAGCATATACCCCTGTATTGCCTACTTTTAGAGTCATTTAACCATGTTGCTTTTGGACACGTCGCAAAACAACTTAATTTGCCACAGACATCTCGACGCGGCGATATTGTGAAAACTAACTCGTTATCTAGTGACACTGAAAAGAGGCTTATCTTGAATTATATATTAGTATGTCAACAGATCAACAAGTGAAGTCAAATGGATGCGACTAACAATAAATCGACGGCATAGAATATTACACGGCTTGGCAACGCCATTATCCGGATGAATCGCGCCGCATTGAGTACGTTCTTGTGAGTATGTGCTTTTGTAATCTATATTAAAACTATATCACAATGATATGCCATATGACTCTGGTTCTATATTACATCTCATCCTCCTTATCCCTATATATGTACATATATATTTGTTTTTCCCCTTATCGATTAGTGAACTGCTTCTTTCTTTCTGATTCTTTATGAACTGCATGTTTTTTTACGTTCGGTCATAGCCTGATAATATACACAAAATTGCTTCAAATATGCAATTGAGCTATTCTTCGTAAACTTTATGGAGGTATGTAAAATTTATGGATGTAATTGTATGCTGCAAATAGAGTGATTAGGATAATACGCGTAGGAGCATAGAAGTGATCATTAGACGAACAGTAATACGGAATTACTCATTAACTTCAATGCTTTTGGGCTCTCCTGAGGCAAGTCCTTACTGGGCATAATACTGTAAATAAAGTATTGAGTTTTGACGTGTTCGGAGAAAGTAAATATGCGCATTTCTGTACACAACCCTGTAGTACACACTCTAATTCGACATTGGATGAAGTACAAAATTCAGTGCCCCGAATGCCTGGCATCTGCTTAGCTAACAATCAGTGGGACAGTGGGACGCGAGATCTATCAATTTTGGTATACTTAGTGACTTATTCTTAACTTCCAAATAAATAGCGTATATCAAATAAGTATGTTTATAAAGCTTAAATGTACTTGAATTGCAAAACAAACGTGCGAGTTCGCAATATTTTTGTTGAGAGTGACAATTTGGCTTCCACTCAAACTTCTTGGTACTATTAACCAATAGCAATTTCTATTGGTGCTTGCATAAGCGTTAATAGCTTGAGCTTATTGAAATGATATATATATATAGAGCGTTATTGGGCTTTTACAGAATTATTATTTTATAGGTTTAGATAGACATTATCGGATCGTCCCGACTCACAGCCTTTGGCTATATATATCAAACGCTACCTAATAGAACGAATATGTCCATTATCTTTAGCAATCATATGTAATTGCACAAAATGTACGCACACGTGCTTTTCCAAAAAACAATGCAAATGCACCGATGCACACCGAGTCAAAGCTGTTATATTTACCAGTGTGCAATAACCTCGCATACCGGAAGAGTGGAACTGCAATTACGCAGCGATTTAAACTGATGCCTTTTTTATATGATGCCAAGCTTGATCGTTTGATTGTTTAACATACGCATGGATGAAAAATACCTTATAATGAAATTTGCCTTCTCAAATTTCACGCACAGTATTTTGATTTGAGTATACCATATTGTGTATTCCCTAGAAAAGACAGTCTCATATCGCAGATCAGCTGTCGCGCTATATTTTGGCATTTAGGGTTACGTCACACTGCCATTAATGTCTACAACGTCAAACGAAGCGTCAAATCTAAGTTAATTGAAATCATCCGAATCCGCGACGTAGTTAGATTTTATGCAAAGAAAATTGAAAGGTAAAACAACTAGCCTTCTTCGCTAATATAGGTCCTTTGTTTCTCATTCAAAATAAAGCTGTTTATTTCAGCTTTCTTATCAATAGGTTTTCACACAGGTCCGACAGCGCTACGCAGTAGCCATGCTTACCGCTGATATGATGAAAAGCTCCCTCGAGCACGTTTGTCCCATTATTGATATATAGTAATTTACAAGAACAAATGTACTAAACAAATTCATTTTACATGGACATAGACCAATTGCGTCCACTACCACTTTTCGTTATGAGAGGAATTTTTCTATAAATAGACCACCGGCGCGTGAAGTTATTTTAGCGTCTTAGTTTGAGTACATTACGAACTGTCGCTCACATTAAGTCATGGCAGAAATGTGTCGGGAAACACCAGCTCGGATGAGCAGACATTGTGTTATGTTCGCCCATAGTCAAGTTAACATATACTAATGACCTTCCTTTAATACACCTCTAGTATACACATTCTGTTCAACAGCGTTTGGAAAATCTCATTAGATATGCTATGAACCGTGACTTGTATCCGTTAGCAGTCTTCTTACTTGATCGCGCGCACTCCAAATATCTATTTTCGGAGTCAATAAGTCGGTTCAGCAATTCAGTTTGGTGGTTTACTTTCTTCCGGATTTTGACGCGAAGAAGTAACGACAAATTAACAAACGGTAAAATTGCACCCTAAAATTTCCAATTTCGGTTCTTAACAGATTATCATGGAAAACTATTTGTAGCCACACGCCAACTAACCGTCAATGTAGCCATCCAAGGCTAACCGCATTGTATGAGATAGCAATCGCTTTTGCCAAAAGATTTTGCCAATTATGGACAACCAACAGTCGGACATGGAGTTCAGTGCCGTACACATACATATACCGTGATCTTAGAGAGACATTAGACCTTAGACAAACATAACTGAGCTATCTTCGCATATCACAGTGCGAGACAGATTTGACCACTATCTGTGCTATTTAAGAAAGTAAGCACCCGCCACTTGAAAAAATATTCTCGGAGCATTTCTCTCGGAATTTGGTCTCAAACTTTTAAAAGCCATAAGCATGCAACAACTCAATTGTAGTATTTTTTGTAATAAAGTTGTGAAACTTTTTTCCTTCTCGACATGTACTAATAACCAGTGATATCAGTATGTGCACCGGGGCTTAGGATATAACATATAATAATAAACAGATTAAACACTAATTTCTTTCAGAATCGACTGGATTCAGCAAACTCCGTTGACATGGGACCGATCTGCGGAAATTCAGACATTTCACCGCGATTCCTCATCGTAATCATGCTTGGTCACTTCCGACCGTTTCAAGCAAACGTATAATGCAGTGTAGGCAACATCAGTCAATGACATCATCGTGACGTATATGTTTTGATGTACATCATGGTGTACGTGTTTTAGTCTGCCGTAACTGTCCTACTTGCGTTTTTGTTCTTAGAAATTGTCTGCTTTGTCGTATCCTGCCGATGTTATAACGCGTTATCTGATCATAAATATGCAGCTGTAAATTAGATGTTTACTTGTTATGCGCTTTGTCACCGACATGGTGTATTTTTTGAAAATGTATGTATAGTTTTTTGTAAATCTGATACATTGTCTTAAAATATGCAAATATTTATAGAAACAGTTGGGTTTCTGTTTGGCACATCCACGTGCGCTAAACATTTTAGACATTAACCTGCCAAAAATTAACACGTCTCAACATGTTGCTTAGTGCTAGCTAAAAACTGCAACAAGCGATCTTAGAACAAGGGATGCATTAGCTCCACTATCTGTTTATTATAGTACATTCCCCAACATTAACAGCTAACTTGTTTTGACTCATTTGCCTAATAAAGTACTCTCTTATATGCACCTTGCGCTTACGTATCTAACATTTACCAAATGACCAATCAAACCATAGTTACATAGTTGATGGATCGTCATGATACATACTAATTGAGAAAATGTCAATTGTAAAAGTGCAAAGACACAATGCATTTATATCTAGCGGATCATAATTTGTAATTGTATTAAAAGTGAAAAGTCAGTTTCAAAGTAAAAAATAGCGACGCCATAAAAACCAAATGCCGTAGTTACTAGTAGCACAATAGTCTTCGTTAGCTCGTAAAAAAAAGTAAATATATCTCTATAAGGTCGTTAAATATTATTAAAAAATACAAGCAAGAAACTAGAGAATTAAGTAGGCCGTAGTTTGTTGCCCTTAACGGGAACAACAAGCCTAAGCAGCAGTGGCAATTATTGGCTGACCAGCGCGTAAAAGGAAAAAACGACTGTATGAATCGGGTCTTGAAACGGCGTGAACAAGGCGGTAGGGGAAGAACAATTTAAATGAACGAAAAACATGCCCCTTCCATTTCTCTTATTTTAGTCGTCATCACCTGCTCTTCCTTCTCTGCTGCTGCTTTCCTATAAAATACGACGGCTCGACCAGCACGGCTAGTTCGGTTGGCTGTCGAACTAGCGCCACACTCACGTAGTAAAGGTGCGCTCGTTCTGTCTCACTATTTCGGTTGAATGCCAGATGTTAACCATGTACGTAAGTTAGTGAAAACGCAGAAAAGTAGCAGCAACCAAGAAAAATAGGTAGCGGAAGCGGGAGCTCATATTCCTATCGCGTGTGCGTGTCACCCGCCTCCAGAGAAGCAAGTCTTTGTCAAAGTCTCTACTCGTTATCACATACGATGCGGATAGAATTCCAGTTAAAGGCTAAAGCACAGCCTCCTGTTACCCCATTACTGCAGTCGGTGTCGCAGATCATGCAAAACGAAACTTCACAAGTACTTAAAGAATTGCGAAGCTGTATTTCTTAAAAAAAAGTATGAATTAGAAAGCCATCTGCAATGTCAAGCCCTGTTAGATCTTCAACTCTCGTGGACTACTTTTTAAAGATGTTCGCGTCACCAACGCTTGGCACCTTCCATTAACGCCTGGAACGAAGCAACAACCGAAGCGAAATCTTTTTGTAGAAGCTGAACAGGTATGTGGGGTATCACATGGGAGGGCAATCTCCCTAGCATATGCTAGGGGTTTGCAATCAAGTGAAGTCCCAGGATAAGTTTTTATATCAAATGAGCAATTACAGTGTCAACACCTTGACCTTGTACTGGACAGCACTTTGTTATACCCTGCCCTTGCTCCAGATTCATCCCGGAGAAAAACTACTCTGCTTTTAAGACCTAAGAGTAAGAGAGATTGCATACTACGGCCATCCTGGAAGAGCATCGTGAAAGAAAGCGCGCGCGGCTGGCTCCTACCCCATTTGGTCAGTCGATCCTCAGCAACTTTCTAAAAAAGTTTCGCTTCATCCCGAACGACCAACATAGGCTGCCTAGGCAGTGCTCTACAAACATTGCCTGCAAGAAGTTTTTTTTTTTGTTAAGGTGAAATCCTCCGAAACGCTTTTGCGCTCCTCTCCGAAACCCTGCAGGAGGATTCAATGGTTATCGATGACAGACAAACTGCCGCCCTACCCTCAAACGACAAACATGACCCAGAGAGGCGAACTCATTTCTCTACGGATCTCTATCCTCTGTCCGTTTAGGAGATAGACTGAGAGCAATAAGAGGCCCAAGGAGCCTGATGAATATGATTTCTTTTATGGCCGTCCTAGTCATATGTGGGCGCAGCCAATTTCAAGTCCTGTACACGCTTTTCAGGTTACTCAAAACCTCAGTGGCTCAGTAGCTTGGCGCATTGGCGTGTGCATTGCGGCCGGAGCAGACACGTAGGTGCACGGGTTAGGTTCCAGCCGTTGCACATTTACATTTATGAAGTCCGTCTTACGAAGTAACTTAAAATGCGCTACCGTGGACGTTGAATGTTGGCTGACGGTCAACCCTAAGAAAATATATTAGGTTAATTAAAACGACGAAAAACTAGGCCTAATCAGCGGGATCTTTAGGAGCGTGCAGCCCATATCCACAGTGTCGTACTGCGTAGCTTGGCGCATTTACGTGCGTTTTGCGACCGAAGGAGTCATGTAGGTGCGCGGGTTCGATCCCCGCCGTTGCACATTTACATTTGTGGAGTCCGTTTTACGAAGTAATGTAACAGCGGTACCGTGGACGTTAAATATTGGCTGATGGTCAGCCAGTCCTAAAAAATGCTAGATTATGGTCAGATCCATAGAAACCACGCAAGTCTTCTACTATTTGAAAATCGGGAGAACCTCAAACTTATGGTTTCGAAATTCATGTTGAAAGTCAAATAAAATCGTAAAACGATTTAGATCATTTCGAATTTGATCAAGAATAGCTTTGGCGAAAACTTGACTGAGGGCGAGAAAGGCACTGATATGTAATTGTTCAGAGATAGTGGGTTACCCCGCTTGTGCAAAGGAATGGCACGATACACTTTTTAGATTTAGGATACCTATCAATAAACTGCTCTTACACGCGCTTAGCAAGGCGCTTTATTACATTGCCATGAATTTGTTTTTGAGGCATGGACTTTTTTTTTGTGTTTTTTTTTTTTAATTTTTATTTATTTATTTATAATTTTATGTGATAATGTAAAAAGCTCATCTAAATGCGATTAACCCCACTGACATTCGATTGAATCGTAATAAAAACACAAACATCAGTAAAATTAAACTCACGAGCGTTCATGGAAATTCAATTTTACGTATAAGTTGGATAACTAAACATACTAGACCGATCTGCCAGGGAAAGAGGGTTCTGCAAATTCTTGATATTTGATGCATACTTGTTATATAAACTTGAATGAGCGCAGGTAGAGCTCACAGTCGTTGGAGGATACATCCAAGATATTTGCAAACGCCTCAGCATTCGAAGTTTCCTAAAGATTATAGTATTCGTTGTTGTAGGTCGCTGGCAAGTACCGGCGAATTCGTCTGACTGTTATAGTCAGACGAAATATTACAAAAATGATTTGGCTTTTTTGGATTATAGAGGCGTAATTAAATGGTCTTTTATTGGCATATGAAGCTAACCAAATGTGCCGAAAGATCAAGATGCTTATTGTCTTCGTGAGATCTCTTCGGCAATCGCTGTGCAGTGCCATATCAATCAGTCGAAATTTCGCTTTTCACGGGCAGAAAAAGTACTACTCATACCATACTCATAACACATTTAGGTCCAACACACTTTTCCATTTTCCGAGCAAATTTCTCGAGCTCCGAAACAAGCCTCTTAGTAAGCTAATTGTTTATCGTAATACTGCCGTCCATTTGTGCTTTTCAGCAATATGGTCCACATCTGACGTTTTAACCTGTCCCCTGTAGCCGACTCTGCGATGGACTCCAACAGGTGGCTCAACGGATACTTAATCAGCTCAGCGAAACGAGAGCTACCAAACAAAACACTGTCCGTGGAGCATACTTATCAACTTGGGGTCCTCAAGCAGGGTGCAGTTATATCATTTTAGTATATGATTTCCTTGAGCTTTTTCACGTGGTGCAAGTTAAACCTACAGTCCTATAAGCTTCACTGCGTTTAACGCAATTTGCGTTTATTCCTTGCTAATTTAGAAAAGGCATTTCCTACAGGCACTACTTTCTTTTACCCGCGCATGCGCCAATGTGTGTGCGTATGCATATATAATATGTGTCCATTCAAATTTATATATCAGGAGGCTTTTAGCGCATTATTGTTAAAAAAAAACTAAAAAATAACCAAATGAGTAAAAACCTATCGCACTCTAAAGGCCAGCGATAAAGGGTCGCGACTCCTTTAGTAACTTCAGCATTCTGTATGCATGTGCAAACGCACGGATTAAACTTTGCTTCTTTTTGCTTTGCCTACTCTAACAGTCAGATTCACCGGCGGAGTGGCGACTTCGCAACGACATCCAGTATTAGACCGACGCTATTTGGCAGCCGTCTTATATTTGTTCTCCCTTAACCCTACGCTCTTAGCCCCTTCTCTCACTATGGCCTCTGCTTCAACCTTTGGGCCTTCTTATACTTCGAGGGGTTTCAAGGATCCATGTCCACGCCTTCCGTGACAAATAGCGCAATCTGGAAATGCGTTCCATTGATGTGACTGCTTTCTTTGTAGACATTCTCTGTCATGGTGTCTGGCACCAAAGCACGTTCAACTCCCTCGAAGGGAGGAAGATACCACCGAAGTAGCAGGAGGGATGAGCTTGTTTGTCGATCGATAGTTGGGAACGTCTAGTCATATAGCCTAGCTAGTTGGCAAATGCCTGGGCGACAAGTTGTCATTTGGCGAAACCGTTGCCACTGGTCGTCCTCCAGAAAGACAAAGAAGGCCGCAGGGGCCCAAAAAGGAACCGCGTCCTTCTCCACCTCATACATAGGGCCTGTGGTTGACCCAGCCACACATCACATGACCTCACAATAACCGGAGGCTAAGAAATGGGATAGCAATGTAACTGCCGACACAAAAATCTCCTTCGTTGAAGACCGCTGGCCGCCGGCCCCAAAACGATTGTGTACCCAGGTGGAAGTGGGTAGTGGTGTGATTTATACTTCGGGTCTGTGTGAATAATGACGTCATTATAAAAAGCGTTTCTCTGATTAAAGCAAAGCCACACACACGTTTTGTGACTTGAGCAGATGTTTTATCGAAGTACGCAAGATAGAATATCCACAAGCGTAATTCTTTCTCTATAATTTTAGCAGTGTATTAGTAAAATTCCAGTATTATAAAGATTTCTGCAACAACATTAAAAATCTTTACGATCCATGAACTTGAAGGCGTTTCTCGTTTTATCGTCAGACGTTCCTTATTCTTTAGTTTTCTGAATACCAACAAGATAGCATTTGCTTTCTACAAAAACTCTATGTTGTTTCTTTCATCGCCTGACAAATTCATTTTTGGAATGCGTTTCTCAACTCGACCGCCTTCTGTTTCTGTGACAACCCAAGCTACTTCCACTCTTGCTACGTCTACGATTCGTGCAGATACCCACATCAAAGAAAGCCAACAACCCCGAGTTCGGGAAGGGAAGTAGAGTTAATAGGATTTTAGTGGGTTTGTGAAATATTTTTATGAGACTCATTCGGTCGTTTTCTCGATCCTGCAGCAACTCCTATGTGCCCATAAGGTATCTTAATAATAACGATAACACCAAGTTGAGCAGCTCGGCTCCTCACATTGGAATGAAGCGTGTCGAGTAAGTCCCCTATACCTCTTCGCTCCCAGATCTTTCTAAACCAGCATACACCGCGCAATTTCATTGAATGTATACTCTAGTCAATCTTCGTCCGTTTTGCCTTTACATAGCGTCCAAGCCTTTCCTAACTGAGCGCGACTTTGTTCATAATTCATATAGGTCTTACAAGTATTCGATATTTTTAAATAAATCAGTGTGTATAAAGAAATCGAGCATATGACATGGAATAGGACAACAACAATCTCACTGAATGCTTGTACCTATACAAATTTGACACCAGTAGCGGCACTAGTGTTTCAAAGTTGCTTTTGATAGAAGTATGTATCGTATAGGAGCATGTATTGTAGGATAAATATTAAATACTCTTAAAATCCTTTGTCAGATGACAGCCGTAGCGTCCTCTAATATTGAACGAACCATACAATGTCGTCAACTCTCAGAAGGAGACGTCTCTAATCAGTCGGAAAAGGCAGGCATGAACTTTAGATAAATCCATCTCTGACGTTCGTTTCTTTGGTATTCTACCACGTTTAAGGCTTCGTAAAAAACGTGTTTAATCCAAGATGTCCTCTTCGATTTCTAACAATACATTCTGGTAAAATTTCGCCTTATGGACAGCTTGCACTTGAAGGAGTTCCGTTGCTTCTGGATTAAGTTTGCCGAAGATACGGTGGGCTGAAATCCTCTCGAATTGTTTTTGAATAGTATGGGTAGTCGCATTTTTACGCTATTTTGCGCAAATTGTCCCCCTCAAATGTAGCCATTTAGATAGCGATTTAGCTGTTTCGATATAGTACATATTATCAATTATATTATAGACGCGTCTACTATATTTGTTGCCTTATTTACGTTGACCACCTTTAGAAATTATTGCGCTCATCTGATTTCGTCGGACCGGACTGCCAGATGGGAATCTGTTGTGGGTATAAGTATTAAATCTTTACACCTTTTGTAAGAAGTCAGTTCTCATTGGAACAGAGGTCGTTACTGAAGCGGGTTCTTCATACATTTGGCAAACCGAATGTGGTATTTACAATATACAGAGAAGTGATTGGGGCCCTTTAGAGGAAAATTTACGATTACCAGTTGTATACTTCGGAATAAGTCATTCTATATTTCGTGGGTGTACAAATTCAAATGAACGCCGCTAAATATGAAACATACGTGACAGGAGACAGCACAGACGACTAACGCGAGCAGTTCACTCAAACCATAATGAAATAAAATTGAACCAACCGTGCTGTACCCAACTGATAAATATAACGTGCCTTGCCTTATACGGCAAACCTGTCATTTTGACGAGGTGCAACAACATATTTTAGGCCTATCAGGCTCGTGGTATCAAAGAACTTGTAATTTCCTACATCATGAGTATCCAGTGATTATTTTTCCTAATATATTCCATTAGAATTTCTTAGAATAGTTTATCATATAAGTCGGTCAAAGTCTCTATAAGGCTTCAAACATTCCTAAGAACAAGTTTCCAAGAGGTATTTTGAATTTTTTGGTTATATAATTTAGCTAGTTCTCCCATCTCTGAAGTGTAATAGCAATGAGACCTTGTGCGCTGGGCCGTTAAAAAATGATGATGCGGTATAGTCCTCATACTCGCCCATGTGCTCACATAAATTTGAAATTTGGGCCAATCAGCAAATGTATCTACACTTTATCACGAGTATTACCACGATCATTAATTTAGATATATGATAAACTATTCTACGAAATTCTAACGGGCCTTATTAAGGAAAAACAATCACAGTTATTAATTCTTTCATTCTACGAGCTTGATAAACCTAAAATGTGTTGTTGTACCCCGTTAAGATGGCACAGTTTGTAGCCCTCTCAGAACGAATGAATAAAACTGTGTTTTCGTAATTTGCTTAGTGGCTTCTTTTAAATTAAAAAAAAATGCTTTAACATTCAACAAAACGTGTTACAACTTAAAATATCTGATGTAGTTCTTTATTTTATGATATAATAACGACGACGTATGTGATTAACATATTTGCCTTTAGCTTCAACAAGAATGTGTGTGTCCACTGAAATGAATAAACGAAATTGCCTACATTGTAGGAAAAAGGCCTTTATCGAGAAGACTAACATTTAAAAACATATTTGACATCGTTAGGTCAGATTACATGGTTTTTATGCTGATATGACGCAATATATTCGTAGACTGCACTAATCATTACGCACATTTTTTTATGGTCTGGCCTTGGAGTAGACACAGTTAAACTATTCCTAATGACGAAAAATATTATGCAGAATCAGAACTAAACGTCGGAGCATCCTGAGCAAAGCAGAAAATACTATTCAAACGTTTTTATGCATTTGCCTCAGATCCCGTTTCAATACTCAAAACCATAAAACGTAGATAGAATGAAACATAGGTAGAATGAACCCAAGGTAAAGAGTAAAGGTAAATAAAACGAATATAATAAATTGGAATACATTATGGATACATTTGGTTTTTTTATTATAATACGTTTCGTTTCTCAGTTATTCTTTGGGTGATTAACCTAAGCCATGATTCTTATCTAAGTTACAATCATTACAAATTACAAAACCGGCCTCTACTGGTGACTGGTTTTACGAAAAACGCTCAGAAAACCGTTTACTATTTTCAAATATTCAAAAGATCATTTGTAGTAGAGATGTCTCTAATTCTTGTTCTTTATTGGCACGCTGGTGTAGTTGGTTGTATCTTACCATATGTGATAATTGGGATCTATTGTAATTTTAGTATTCATAATTTCGACTAAGCGGCGATTATGCAGGTGTATGAGATATTTTTCCTGGGTTCGTTCTCGAATAGTATGTACACTACTGAGAATGAGTGCAAAAAGTCCTGTAAAGAAATAAGATATATTTTTTTTAAAAAGCATTAAAAATAATTTTACTACTTTCGACGTGAATGACGGCTCTCAAGGTCTACTTAATAAAAACATAAATAAAATTGTAGCAGCTGGATTGTTTATTATTTAAATTTAAGGTTTTAGCAAATTTTAGGTTTTAAATCTAAAATTTTAGGTTTAGAGTTGCAGCAGCAGGTTGTTTATCATACTGCTGCATGTGACACATGTAAACTCTGATCGCCAACCATGTGAGGATCTACCTAGAGATATGTTTCGTTCATTCATGCCTTCACTATGATTAAAGTAGGGTTAGGAAAAACGTTTCAAGCCCGTCGTCATTCACTTTAAAATCAGCAAAAAAGTTACCTCGAAAACAACCGTTTCTTATAGCTTGCATGTAACTCTATCAAACGTACGGTATTAGTGAAATTTGGTATACATCTCAGATTTATTACAATTATTCTAAGACAAACAACAAGTTATTTCATGCACACTTGTTTCTATATCAGTTCAAAGGTTGCTTCACAAATCGTAATACTGAGAAGATTTTAATCAGCACTAGCTACATACAAAAAACACAATTACGTCAACTTCCAAAGTTAAAATTTATAAATATTACTGTTGTCACGGGGATAACTAATTGAATTAATTGTCATCGGTGTAAACAGTACTATTTATATCATAGTTTGCTATCCGATATATTCACGGCCGTGACTCTGAGCAGATGGCTCAGCACCCGAACCCGATGGTACGCGGATTTCCGCATTCAATCTTCCGTTCAATCGCGCTGCTGCTGGTTTGGCCAGCCATCGCCTCCGTATCAGTATTCCCCTTACGCCAACATAGAATGAGCGGGCGCTTTGCGCAAGCAATCGGCGGCCAGACCCGTGACTGCCCGCTGTTGTAGTTTCGAGGCTTGTTCGTTGCATTGTTCTGTTCCTTTTGAGAATAATTGAAAAGTGCATCGCCGGCATTTTTCTAAACAAAAAAAAACTAGCTGAATAACGATAATGTTAGTTCCTCCAAAAATAACCTTTGAACGGACGTATGGATTGGATATACCGATATAGCACGCACGGGCGCGAAAGCTACTTTTGAAATGCTAAATCGCTTTTTTCTTTTTCCTCCAAATTTTTTTCATGTTCCCTCCAAAAAAGATTTGATACGACGAGGATAATCCATCAATTCTTTTTTGAAAGTATGTAACGGTTGTCTTTTTATGAGCTCCACCGATTGTTCCATGGAGCGGTAATATGTTCCTGGTGAAAGCTATTAAATGTTGCACGGGCGTGCGACATGCCAATTTTATACTTCTAATCACTAGTGGTGTAGCAAAAAATATAAACAACATGATCCAATAGAAAAAAACGAAATCCTATGGTAGTTTTACTTAAATAATGTACACCATGAACACCGTCTGATAGCCTTAACGGCATTAAAGCAAAATTATATATATATATATATATATATATAAAATAATATATATATGAACCCTATGGTTTGATTTCGATTATAAGTTGGCAAGTTGAGGCGTTTGCCACCTTTTGCCAAATCGGCTATAATACTTGCGTTCGCTCTATATTGTAAAAAAATGAAATGAAGTTAATTCCTTCAAAGAATTCCGTCGTGACGAGTTTAAAAACATACTTGAAAAACGCAATTGATGTATTAATTTTGTACTATATTACTGCAAGTGTGCATTGGCTGGAAGACACTGCCATGCCTTTATGATGAAAAAAGAAGAAAAAAGTAAACTGTATCTGCCCTGTTCAAAAAATCATTTCTGAATTACTTTATAAACATTAGCACGTAGTTTATGCTCTATGTTTTAAGAAATTTTGTTTCCTTCGCGTTGCCTATTCGCAAACTATATTTTGTTGGCATATCATCAACGAACTCGAACGGCCGGCTGATATTCTAGCTCACTAACTAATGAGTTTCCATCAGATATTGGCCTCTATAGGCATAGTGTGAGCCAAATGACTGAAAAAATTTTTCGTTTAAATAGATCTGTGCTAAGATCTTGGTCATGGGCGGCCAAGCAAAGAAAACTTTATCGCATTGTATTTAAACACAGAATAAATTTGCGGCGCCAGATGTCTGAAAAAGTAATACGTCTACCTTATTTTCCTGATTCCGCTAGGTATTTGGGATTCAAGAAAATATGCCACACGGCAGCATAGAGTATGTGGAAAACAAAGTGTATGTTGTTGGAAACCATTCCATAAGCAATGCAAAGCGACCCTGATAATTTCGTAGCGCGCACTCCCATTCTACAGCGTTATAGAGGGATATAAGCTGCCTATGTCCATTAATGGATTATGCATTCATGGTGCACATGCACAATGACTCAGCGACGTCGGTCCGTTGAACTCGATGAAAATGAGCACACAAGATATGTTGTTTGTAGAAACAATGCAGCTGAGCTCAGGTAGATTGCGTTGGATATTCTAACCTAGATATTATACATTACCCGAGACAAAGAGTCGTAGGTATCCAGGCGTGATGATTACTAGAATCTACCAAGAGAACATAAGATTGTTTACAATTTTTGCAAATGTAACACATTAGGTGCAATTGTAATAGGGTATTGATATAACTGCTAATCTTTAAACAAATTTGCATTAAGGTTTACAAGCATGGCAGAAATATATCTATTTCTTTCGACAACTTCTTTTTTTAATGATGTGACTGCCACTGTTTTGTAAGGATTGGAATAAACAATATTTAGAAAATTCCTCCATTAATTTATTTTCAGAGTTATATGTTTATATACGGGAAACAATATTTATGGAGCTTCCTATCCCACAAACATACGCACGTACAGAATGAATCTACGTTGGTCAGGTCGACATATTCATCAATTATCACGTATTTTTTTACCAGTAAGATTCACAGTGTTTTTAAATCTCCATGCTCGCAAACGGCCAAAATATAGTTGAAATAACTCTTTGTCGTTCAAATGAACAATGATAAAAAGGAAAATGTACACTCTTACATGCTGGTTTTAGTGATTTACAGCAGGACGTGGAAACTCTAAGCTACATTAAAAAATACGTTTTGAATTTTACCTCTATAAAGTTGCAAGCAACATTAAAATAGCGCGATACAATGCAAACAACTTTTACATACATTTCACGCCGTACTGTATTTAACCAAACAGTAATTGGCGTTATGAACGCGGAGAATATTTCTGCGCTACAACAGGTATCATGGCCTTATATACCTTTTGGCTGACGTCATCGAGCACAGAGTATTTTATGATTACAGATTTGAAGCAAGACATTTACAGACGTTTCAATAAATTGTTTGGTAAAACTCTTACGAACACAGGGAACATACCATGCATAACCGTTTTCGGTAAAAATTTCAACACTTATATTTTTATTATACAATATGATCATTTTAATCCGGGATACACACACAAACATACATATACATATATATGTCGACGCTAATCGAAACGTGATTTTGGTGTTCAATATGGTTCTCTTAAAATTTATAAAAGTGAAGCTGCCTTAAGATTCATTCAACCTCAAAGAAAAAACACACCTTACTTAATTTACATATCTAACCTACGTACGCTTTACATACCTAGTACGCTCCTTCGTTATACTAATAATGTATGAACGTTCTTAGTTGTATTGGGACATTCAATCCGTTCTTGGGAGTGTTAACTGAGTCCATTGGGTCCGAATTCAAGTACATTCTATTTAATTCACATTATTATCACGGCATTTTCCCCCTTATGAAAAATAGTTTAGAAAACTATTTTACATGAGTTACGTTACTCTCGAACATTTAGTTGTCGTACAAAATAATATGTGCTTTACTTGAGAGGGACAATATGAGAGGACAGACCAGGAAGGATTGCCGTTGATCGTCATCTTGTAACGAAATAAAGAATTATACCGATAACAGTAAGTAGAGTCGCCTAATATTTAGTTCTATATAGACTTAATATTTTATATTGAATCCATGCGCCTACGTGTCCTGAGCTTCGTGTCTGTTCGGCATTTGGCAACGCAGGTGTACAACAAGTTAGTGTATATAGAGTGGATAGAATTATATAAAATACATTAATAGAATAACCAATTAAATGTTCGGTGCGCATAGGTACAGTTACTTGACAAAAATTACTTTTTATGAGCTTACCGTATTGTTTTATGTTTGCTCCTTATGTTGATCTAGCTATACTTGATGGACAACATTGTCCTTTTTTAGAACGATGGGCACTAAATGGCCCCGCACTGTTATGTAAAGAGAAAATATCTGGCCATCAAAGTAATTCGCGTCTATTTGTTCACACAGAAAGCGCTGAGCTCAGTACAATTACTGAATTTTCTTCATATACAAGTGACTCTTTAGTTGGTATGTTTAAATATATCAACAGGGTGTTCTTCTTGCATCAAACGCGGACGACTAAATAGATTTGTCTACATTTCTACATTTGGCTGATGATTAGAAAGTAACAGGTCACATCCAGCGATAGGTGATCACCTTAGTTTGGCCAGACAGTTAATCTTAGGTTGATCTTCGCCTAGTCTTAGTATACCGTAGTTAAGTAACAACAACGGAGAGTATATGCCTCGTAATAAGTGTCGTGTATTCTAACAACTTGCTAAAACAAGTAAACAAAGTACACGAGTATAGTTTTTATCGTATCCAATTCGATTTAATAGAAATTGGTGTCTGTAGCCTTTTTTCGTCGAGCAGGAACGGCCTTGAATGTAATTGCCGTCCACAACATTATGGGACATTAGCCGCATGCTAACAATAGGAAAATACGGTAGGTAGACGTTTCCGGAAGCTGGTTAGACGGTTAGGTTCGTGGCCTTCGTGAATTGCTCCGTTAGCAGCAGGACCGGAAGCCGTCGTGGACGGGCCCGTTGACCTAAACAGAGTTAGCCGGGTCTGGTACGAATAACAACGGGAACCAGGCTCATCCTTTTCCAGTCTGTTAGATTAAGCGATGTTGTGTTCCAGCACAGTTGATCGTATAAGCTGCGCCGAAAACCGTCAGCGGCCAAGTAGGAGTCTAGCTACCTTTCGCTCCAAGTCTAGACCGAGTTAAAAAACAAAGCTGGGCAGACACACAAAAAGAGGTTGTTGGCATTGTTTGACCTGATAGGAAATAACAATGCAATAGTGTTTGTCTATTCAGTCCATTGGGTGCGAGGGTCACGCAGAAAATGAATCGTTTCATTGATTCTGAAAAATGAGACGCTGAATCTCTAAATAACTGAAAAACATTCGTTTAAAAAAAAGTTTTTAGAATTTTTAATTAAGAGACTGTTGCGGTGAATAATTTTCTCCCACTATCCGTTTAACTAGAAATTATCGCCACCTATTCATCAATTTTGATCATGGTATAAAAGACAACTGGTGTTATTTTTATGGGGTACACTGGTAGCAACTTTTTCACACTTTTCAAAGTCACAACTTTTTATAGTAATGATTACTCTTTACTAACAGTATTAATTCTATCATATTTATTGTGAGCTTATTTTGCTTGAAAACTCATTAGAACGACAGAACGACTTAAAGCTATTAGAACGCCAAAAATGCTTAAAGTTGCTATGCAAGGCGCTGTTTATAGCAGGTTTGTAGCAATTTTCTTATTATCAGTAATTAATGCGATGCCAATGTATACTATCCTTCTCAGTCTACAGAACTTCCAGATACAATTTATCTTCGTAGCATTCCTTTGTTGATAATATTGTAGTCAACCAAGGATTAATTGACAGAATTGCGACATTCTGACGTGAAAAAAAGCAAAGGCATTTTAATGTAAATAGCAAGTAAATTCGTTAGGGCAATAGGTGGCCCCGCAAGATTAAATCAACACTTTCCTGAGTACGAAAACCGTGCAGTCGTGACATCGCCCGTACGTTGCACTCTGGTCAACCACGTGAGCATTGTTCGTGCATGATTCTTAATGAGACCAAAAACATTTTCACTGTACAATATATATAAAAGTAGTGATTAGCGTTGTTCGCATATCACTTTTTTAGTCGATCTCTTAGCTCAAAAAATAAAAAATGAAAAAGTCGGTAACAACAACAGTAAGAACGAGAACAACACCACAAGTTTTATTAAAGCGTTAAATGAAGTCTTACAATAATCGTAGCATGGCAATTCCCTTCTTTTTACAGCTTCGTCCCCACCTTGCAAATACCAGGCTGGAAATAACTCTTTTTTCCTCAGTTCTCGTTCGCTCATCTGTCCCATCGGCCTCACCTACACTTTCTCCCGCCGACCTTTGCTCAATTGCACGTCCCCGCACACCTCCCCCCTGGCACCTAATACACGAAGTACAACTCTCGTCGTCTTCATAGTTGCTTGTTTCGCTGCTGCCTCTATCACGTTCGTCTTGAAACTTCCGTAGCATTTCCTCACTTTTCTTGCTTCTACTTCAGCTACGTTGCACCGTGGTATTTAGAGGAGAGTCGTACCGACTAAACTCTTTTCAAAAGAGTTACCCGTAAGCCGAAAGCAAGGATAAGGAGGATCCAAAAGAGTTAAGGACAACGCAATGTTGATAAAAATAGCACCGTCTTTTAAGTGCACCACTACAGTGGGTATTCTATAATAACCGGAACGAAACAAAAACTCAGCATTGGCCGAAAGAGGCACAGGGATTAGAGAAAATGCCGATAGAAGTTGTCACCTTTCTAAAGAGATAGCTTTGCTGAAAGTAATGATTTTTGTTCAACAATCAATTTGTGAAAAATAACCTTCAAATTTACGCACAAACAAGGCACTTATCTGAATAAGTGTGAATAAAAAGTATACGAGCTTGATACAAAAATGATTTACGAAAATATAGTCTCGATTATCCTCGGTCTATTGTAAGGGTTCAAACAGACATGATTAAGGTTTTATAAGCTGCTCAGGTACGGACCCGCTTGGGTATATGACCGCCCAGTAAAACAGCCCTCGAATAGCTTACTATACAAGCACGCATTGTGAAAAAAGAGGGAGCTTCTAAGTATGAAAGTTAAGTGATTTAAGCTAACCTTTTCGAAATTAAGCGAAGCCCCGCAATCATTTCGAGTGCGTTGGTTACGGAACCAAAAGCCGCTATCATCTTATCTATCATTGTCAATTTTTCAGCTGTTTGTATATATAGCTTCTTTCTCCGTAGACATTTGTTTCTAGTAATAGATGATTACTCCTAATAGATGATGATACCGCTTGTTCCCCGTTTTGTGAAAGGAACAATAAAGAATTTCCTGTCTGGCCTGAATAGGGCCAATTAGTTTTCAAAATTGATTCCAGTTGAAACGATATTTATGCCATTTGCTATAAAACTTAGCGTTTCTTTGAAAATATGGAGCTTTTCTTACTGTCTCATCTCAAAATTACAATCTAAATTTTAACCGGATTATATGTGGATTGTCAAGTATTTATATTAAGGATGCGTTTATATAAGTATTTACGCACGGGCTTGTTCAAAGAATCGTAATACTTCGAGGCATGTCCGTAGCATTGCTCGAGAATGAGAGAGTCACCTTAGAACCAGAGTTTTAACTATGAAAAGTTTGCAGTGTAAAAAGCGAAAAACTTTTGGATAAGATTATTCAGACACTACGTAAAAACATTTAACAGACTACTGCTAAGAAGCGCGTTATAGATGGTGCTTGAGTTTCACACCTTCGCTAGAAATTGACAATTCTTATAGAATATGGAAATCTACATTTACTTGAGCAAAAAATACATTTCACTGAGCAATTGTTTAAGATAAGCGAAGAAATTATCCATAAAACCTCTAAAAGTACGGGACTGTACTCTTACTAAAGGAGTATTTCCGCTTGCTGTTCCCTATCGAGTGTGGTAAAATTTGTTTCCAGATTGATCTGTGAAATACCAGAACAACGAACTTTAGAAACAAGTAAAAAAAATTATTCTATATGCGGCTAGTAAATTTACAAGGAAACAAATGCAGCTTAATGCTAATCATATAAGGATAATCAAATCTCCTTTAAGGCTAATGTCGTCTGTGTTATATCAGACGAATTAGGCAATTTGACAAGATTTTTAATACAACACACACATGCTGTATGTTTCTAAACAGAGTAAATCTCTCCGGTAATTTGTTGCTCTTGAAATAACATTGAAAGTATCTGCACTCGTGAAAGACTACAAACAAACTATAAGTTCTTTTCCATATTTTATGGGCAATTTAGAAGTGTGCAATATAATGAAAGAGAATATTCCTAAGAATCGTCTAAACGAAGCTGATGCTAGCACTTTCAAATAGCATAACCTATAGAATTTTAAATAGTATAGCCTATTAGATATATATAACGTTACATTTACGTTGATTGTGGGTTGGTCTTTTCTTCTATATAGAAAAAACCCGTTTTCTTATCAGTTTGGCTTTTTCCGAATAATACTTAATTCTACAAAATGAACGATTATGAAAATCCGTGTGGAAAGCTACCACCAAACGTACTTGAAGAAAAGCTATGTATTTTGGATTAGCTTACTGTAAAACCCTTGACTCTTACATCTTCAAACGCGAAAAATCTAAAATGTCCGGAAAAGCACAATATTAGACACATATGAATTAAGTATCTAACGTCCACATCGAAAATTTTACTTAAAAGTTGTTTTTGTGTTATTTCTAGACTACAGTTGTGATGTGTGCACTTCTTATATAATTGCGAAAAAATTAATTGAGTTGTTAAGAGCGAACCTGTTGTTCCCAGCATTGATGCTATATTTCCTCTCTGAACTGCAATCAAGGTTCTATGTAAGACGAATTTCCCGGTTGCTTGCCCGCGGTTAACGTTTTCAGAGCAAATAAATTCGTCCTCCCGGTATTTCTGGCCTTTATCCCTTTCTGCAGTAACTTCAGCACTACCATGCCGTCTAGACGCAAAATGTGTTAAAATCTCTACAATCACAAAATCATAGACCTTCTCGAAATCGGTATGGTTTAGTCCGTCTAACGACCGGCCGTAGCTTATTTTGCAGCTTTCTGATACACGGTATTAGGGCTGTTCTTAATTTTCAGAGTTATTACCTGCTTTGGCTGCACGCTATTATTGAGGCAACGTAGCGTAGTGACACTGTCCTAAAACAAATACTCGCTCCAACATGAAAACTTCCATTGTTGAGAGTATATGGCGAAATTCGACGAGCTATAAGCTTCCATCCATTTATTCTGTCTTTCGCAAGACAGTGGCAGGAGTTGAATAGCGGTTTAAACAGGAATCTATATAAAATACGTTAATACCGGCTGTACACTGGCTGGATACACACGTTTAAACACGTCTGAGAAAAAATACCACAGCTTTTTTGTTTCAACTACTAGTTGACTGCTTCAAGGTCCCCAAAAAAGACCCGTAAAGTATGCAACAGGCTCGATTTAGAGTTACAAGGCCTACCCAATATATCCTTCTTAATTGATGCTGGTTTAAAGATATGTATCATTCAATCTAATTGTACATAAGTTTGATTCATTAACCACACAACCAGTTTCTCATAACTAAATTATCACGTTTCACATCAATTTTGGATAAGATCTAAAAAGCAAATTACAGCTAGTTGATTATTGCTACACCTTCAAAGAATGAAAAACTATTATATATTATTTTATTTAACGAAAGCAACCTTTTAAGATGTTTTCACGCATTGCGTTATATATAACTGATGGATTATTTTCCTAAGAAATGACTGTCCTTCATAAATGCAAAAAAGTGTCTTTGAATAAATTATTTAATTTGAAGGGTTGGATATGCTTACAACCAATTTTGGCATCACTTTGTATAATTTTCACCTCGTAAAATATCCTCTATTGTTTCTCTATCGACACGCATATCAATTCGAGCGTCGTTTGGTGAAGTATTAACTAGCCCTGCAGTTGCTTGTACTACAAGTGTGTTACGTTAGATGCGTGTTCCTTTAGTTAAACCCGTGGCTAAGCTTACTCTCTGAGTCACTGCAAACGAAATAAAATTGGCCGTCTACACAGCTCGACTATTCGCTTATTCCGGCTTCTGTAAAGCCATCAAATGTAGAAGGTGTATGAGGATGAGCTGTGTCTCGTCTATTTGGCTTTATCATAATGACTTGCTGCAGTCGACGACCTTCGAAACTCCAAGGGCAAGCTACTGTACCATTGTACGAAGGGAAAGCTGGGCGTAAAAGTCCATCGTTCGAAATTCCAACGTTCGTTCTAACATGTCAATTTCGGTTTGCTTACACTCCTCTTTATTACACACGACGACTATGCTTTCCGCATAGTTCCAAGGCTACTGGAATGTAGTCTCCAAAGAACCACAGAAAATTACTGACATTAGATGGACTAACAGATGATGGTAGCAATGGCAGTTATGTTCCATTAGAACTACGTAGCCAAAGTGTGAGCACTTTCGCAATGTCGCAACAGTGCTACCTTTTATGTGCTACCTGAGTTCAATAACATTCAAGTCGAAGCTGTTAACTAGGATAAAGTGTGTTCCTCGGAAATGTCAGTCAAAGGGGCTCCTCCTCCTGATCACCAACTTATCGGATTTATGCTAGAATTGTTACGATATGAAAAATGATGTAGGTTTTTTTGGAGCCTCCGCATTAATAAATAATTCTGAATCCTCAAGATAAAAAATTATTATTATTTCACTTTGTCACTCATAATAATCCTTTTGATATATCAATGTTTGATAGATCAATATTTGCCAATATCTAGGTTGCTCACATATTTAATGACGACGATATTGTCATTAATTACCATTAAGACAATATATTTACCATTTGTGCTTGTTAACTAATATACATTATTTGAGCTCTCAAATTCATTTTGCTTTTTTCAAATTGGAAACACAAAAAATGAGCCCAAGGTTCCAATTCGAATTCTTTTTTCTCCAAAACTCGATGGTCAAGTTTTATACCTGTCTTTTGGGGTTACAAGTACTGAGCGTATTATATCATTGGAATAAATA
>MNPL01011986.1:0-64258 GCA_002081605.1 Tropilaelaps mercedesae
TATATATATATATATATATATATATATATATGTATATGTTCTCAGCGGATTCCAGAAACTAGAGTAGACTACATCTTGCCCGTGTGGAGAAAAGAAATAATCCAACAATGGTAACCACCGCCTGTCAGATTAGGCGAGCCACCAGAATAATCACAAAATCATGAGAACAGAGAAGGGAGGACGTGTGGCGAAAAAAGAATATACAACGAAGAAAAAGCAGACTTGTTTGCATTTTTTTGCGGAACGGCCAGCGGCAAGCGTTACTGGCGAACTTCATTACAGTCCTGTCCAGCCGCTCCTTGCCCGGTAATAAGGAACTTAATACAGCCTTTTTCCACCCGCGCCCCCTCACACAGTTGCCATCCATCCTTAGCCACCCCCAGCTCCAGCAAGCTGAGATTCCCGACGTCGACCGCACATGTAACTTTCCTTCTCGTTTGTCGCGCATCGGGTTCTTCTGTCCGTGCGTTTGCGTTGTCTGTGGCCATCGTTGACCCCCGTCCGCGCGTACTCATCTCCGTGGCCGGCCCTTCGGCCCCCTTTCGAGGTGCATCAATATAGGACGTCGCTGGGGGAATTTATGATGACCCTCAGCCTTAGAGACTCTCCTAAAGCCGGCGCCCTTCAGGGCCCCCCTCCGTCTCGGCCTTTCATCCCGTTTTTTTCGCTGATTCCATCCCCTTCGCCGGCGTTAGAACGAAGCAAGCGCGGCGACCTGAGAACCTGTTGCGCTATAATGGCGACTGTTGCAGGCCTTGCACCAGTAAAATAAGAGAGTAAGTTCCTCGGAGATTGTGGCTGTTCTCCGCGCAACGCCATCGTGCCAGCAGTGAGTGGCCGTGTATGCACCGATGGCCTCTCATCAGGTACTCACTATTTCTGCTCCGGACATGTACCGCTACGGGCTATAGCTAGCCAGTCATGCGTCCAATTGCGCGGCCCTGGGGTTATTATAGTTCGCGCGCCAGGCACCTTTGCGCATCGGGCGCACCACACTTCGGGTGTGGCGCTACTCCGAAGGAGGGCACTGCTTGGGTCGACGAAGTGATGAAGAAGTTGCGCAAAAGAAGCAGCAAGAGTGGCCGATACGAGCGAGTGCATGAGTTAAATTAACGACTCAGTCTCTTCTTCTTTATCGTAGCGCTCGAGTTGAGTTAGGCGCGTATTGTTACCGATGCGTCCCGCAGTCGCCGCACCGTTGCTTCGCGTAGAACTCCGTTTATGAACGATGAGGAGAAGGAGTGCTTTGAATTGGCTACATTTATACTTCGTCACGATAGGAGAATACAATATGACGTTCACAACTGCCTTTCAGTAGAGACATTTCAGATGACATTTCAGTAGAGAATAGCTGATTACAACCATTGCGTCCAATACCAAAAATGGAAAAATGAATGATCCAATTTGCTGGGATGCTTAGCACTCGTTTACTTCGAAGGAAGTGGTTTCTATTTTCTCTAAAAGCACGACACATCTAGAAAACATTACGTATAACATATAACCAATCAGCCTCCCTTAAACGTTAATACACATTCTATGCCATTAGCTTACCCATAATAATAACAGCTAGGTAATGGCAAAAATAGGAGCTAATATATTTGGTTGTGTTTTCGAAATGAGAAACGAACGGGCCTAGGTCCACTCCTACCATTTGGAAGTAAGGAGGTCTGTTCTTCTGAGTGGCCATCGTAACTTGCCGATGTCGGTTGTACATCTACTCAAGGATTACGGTTATTATTAATACAAATCTGCAGAACAACAACCTCCTCCCTACAAATATTTCCTGGTAAAGTTGAATCAAGACATATGCGGCACTAGACTTAGGCCGTCCTGCAAGCCAGCAAAGTAAGAACGCTGATAACAGCGATAATAATAATAATAATAATGGAAATATATTGTTATTCTTTTATTGTAACGTGTTACGCTTTATCTGTTGTCGGGGAACCCCACTTGTGGTAGTTCCCTCAAGCCATTTGCTACGCTGTAACGTTGCGAGCGTTAATTCACGAATTCTTAAGCTGTATCTTGCATTAAAAGATACCCTAGGGGATGCCAAACGACACGCCAATATAGATCGCAGATATTCCGTCCATTTTTCCGCATTGCACATTTCCAATTTCCGCGTTCAGTACACGTGGTAATGTAAATATGTCTAATGCACGTAGGTTTAGACATCTAGGCCCATTGCGCCGTTAGCGCCATGTGCTGGCGTGGTGAAGCGTTATAGTACGGTGTTGATAGGTCTTTTTCAATGAACCCGCAACTTAATTCAAAGTATGGCAGGCTTCGGCTACTGTCCACCGGTAAAATCTCAAGTCGATGTTCTATAGTGAGGTGTTTATCTCGTATGCGTTATTATTGCTTCGGCTTCTACTTACGGATGGGGAACAGAGTCTTCTGCATAGTATTGATAGCCCCAGAAGGTTGTCAAACGTGTCAACACTCGGAAGTAACACGAATAAAAAAAATCTATTAGGTATATAACTTTGTTTCAATTTCCCGATATTTGTACTCACCCTATTTTCTAGGATCTCAATTAGTTATGTTCTTGGTACAACTACATTTGGCCAATATATCGTCGATTCTAGTTCATAACAGATGACAACGCGAACCTGAACTTATGAAAAAATAATATCTAAAAAATTAGCGAACACATGAAGCTGTCTAGATTCCGGATTTATTTCACTGCTATTTTATGTGATAAATATCCAATTTCTGCAAGTAAAATAAGCTTCTCTAATTAGTTGACAAAGAAGTAATTATTAGTGGATCTTTGGTCATTTTCATTCACAATCAACGCTAAACTGGATTAACCCTATAGTAAATGAGCTAGCTTACATTATCCAGAATGTTTACGCAATTGAATCAGATTCGTCCCGTCTCTCCCTATAAAACGATTCGTCATACGTCTGCGATTATTACTATTATTGGCCGCATATTTATATGCTCAAAACTAAAACTACGAGTTGCTTATAAACGAAGTACGAATGCACGCACTCTTACAAAATACACGCGCGAGGTGCATGAGCATTTAGATTTCCAATGTACATCGAACATAATGCCGTTATTATATCTTATTTTTTGTGATTCAGACAAGGACGAGTGTTCAACAAACAATGGAGGCTGCCATCATATTTGTCGAAACACGATAGGCTCCTTTCAATGTGCCTGTTTCAACGGTTTTGTGCTACATCCGAATGGCCGCGACTGCAAAGAGGGCACCTGTATGCATCATGTGCACTCACAACAGGGCGGAGAAATTAGCTCACCGAACTATCCGCTCGTAAGTTTGTTATTATGCTCATTATTATTATTAATTACTATTATTATTATTAGTAGTAGTGGTAGTAGTAGTAGTAGTATATAACTAGTACTCATCGTATTATAACACGGCAGCACATTTTTAAACAAGCCCATTTATTCTCCCAAAATGTGGAATGGTCAGAGTCGTTTTTATCACGCGGTGTTACGTTTAAATGAGCGTTCTGGAGATCTGAAAATAATGCTGCATATCGATGGGAGAATAAACAATTCGAATATGTAATCACCATTTTTCCCACGCGTAGATCTACATCGCTGGCTAGATTTAAAGGACTAGCAATTCATTCTAGGCTAAATATGATGCTCTTGTGAATGGCGGGAACAATGAAAATCACACTGACGAAGCTGAATAATACGTACAACGCTTCATATTACAGTGTAAACAGTGTAAAAAAACACAGAAAACATTACAGTGTAAATTTTCCAACAAACGCTTGACCTAAGCAGTTATTCCTTCACTCGAACTCATTAACTTTTGACCACTCTGCACATCTGACTGTAAACCAGACGTCCTAGGCCTCTAAGGAAATCACTCTTGCACGTTAGCCTCTTCTTTGGACACACTAATTTCAATAAATCGTCGAATTACGATGCCGGAATGCAAAATTAAAAGTCCAAGGATTTCGCTTTTTTCGCTTACAGGAATATCCTTCGAAGAAAGAATGCGCGTGGCTTTTTTCAACGACTCCGGGCCATCGCCTCAAATTGGTACGACATCAACAGCTTTATTTGTCAAGGTTTGATGGAAAAGCGTCCTCAGATGATCAGTAGACCGTCAATAGCTCAACCATGATATTTGTTCGGACACAGCCGGTTGAGCTGCGGCGATGGCCGTGTAGCTGAGCAGCTCGTCGTCATAGTCTGCAGACCTGCATCAGTCTACTGACTATAACTTGTCATGCTTCTGCTTCTGCTGCTGCTGATGATGATTATCAGTCTATTTAAACTACCGATATGGGTTTTTCTGTCGCAGGTATTTGACGACTTCGAATTGGAGCCGCATCAGGAATGCTTGTATGACAGTCTGTCCGTGTATGATGGAGAAAACACGGATTCGACGTCATTAGGCGTCTTCTGTGGAGCCCGGTTACCTCATCCGCTAATCTCGTCAAATAACAAAATGTATCTGGTCTTTGAGTCAGACGCATCCGTCAGCCGAAAAGGTTTCAAGGCACGCCACTCGACAGGTGCGTACAGCCTAAGCACTACGTGCAGGATATCTTACCATGGGTTTACATAGTGCATAACTTTCCACGCTTACCGGTTATTCCGATCACTAAACGATTGGCAGCAGAATATCGGCAGGCGTTTTCTATGTTGCGATATCGCCTGTGCACCGAGAAAATTCTTTTTTCAGAGCAAAATGGAAGCACCTCTCTAATGATCTTCGGTGTACAACTAGCTCGAATTTACAGCTGAGTGAAGTCGCCGCTTTTTAGAGGGCATTTGCCCGAAGCGATATGTGGCCCAACTTTAGTATGTGGCGGTTACCTATCGAAAGCTATAGACGTCGCTGTAGTTGGAAGTGAGCTGCCTATCGAATAGATGAGCACAGTGGCTGCGGGTTACGACCCTCGAGTTTCTTTCCTTCTTTATTTCTCTTTGCGAGGCCTCGGCCCCGTCCCGTTCTTGGCCTATCTCAAACTGCGACGTCGCCTGGGTCTCTTCTCGCTCCGTACACTAGCTAACAGTCCATCTGCGCAACCTGGACTACTTGCGCCGCTCAATTGAGCACATCTGCAGCGAGCCCGGTGTCACCACCACGGCATCTTGTCGCCGCCGTCGCTTTTCACTAGCCTGTCCAAGCCAAGCACGAATCTCTTCGTTAGCTCACTTCCCTCTAAGTCAGCAGAGGGTGTATATATATATTTTTTCTGCGACATCATCTATTTATTCTAGTTTATTAAGGATAGGTGCGCTCCTTCTACATGGACCCTAGGTGTGCTATCTACGAGTACATTATCGTCGAAGCCTCCTAACAAGCGCAAGATATTTTCGGCTGTGAGACGTATCGAAACTATCGGCAATGTACAAGCAAATATACTCTATAATTTGCAGCGTCACTTTCTCAATGTTGGTCTATAGGTGGGCTTCATCGGGCACCTGCAGTGTTTCAAGTGAATATCTAAATATATCGGCCTGTCAAGATGCCCTTAAAGATTTATGAAGATTGGAAGAGGTTGACATATGCAACCACCGTGTGCGTATTGAATGAACTTTCGTCACTGTTTCAAAGAACGCAGGCGCAGCCACGACGAGGTGACAGGCCATTCTCCCGCCCTTGCTCCTATGGGAAACGCCGTAGAGACCCCGTCTACGTAGAAGGATTTTCCCCGGCAGGAATCGATGGACGTAGCCTCGTTAGATGCAGGTCTCCCTCTCTGTCTTTGATCCTAAAATCGAACGAGCTGTTGACGTAGGACCTCATGGGCCGCTTAGCTGGAAAGACGGGCACTCTCGTCGGCGACTCCGCTGTGCTGAGTTCACTCGATTGGCGAAGCCATCAGCGTCAAGACTTGCTTTCGTTACCTCGATCCGCTCTCGGCTGATGTCCGACGAAGGCTGCTGTCGTCGTAGCCGTTTTCCAGAGACAACTGGCTTCGAGGCGAACGCGCTTAGTCGCTAATCGGCGTGGCTTTCCGGCTCATACGCAGGAAAGGAGGCTGCGTGTGCGAGGGAAGCCGGGTAAGGAGGCCGAGTGCGCTGCCTATGTGGCGGTAATGTGACCACTGACTGGCACATGTCAACGACCTCGAGAAGATCTCGTCGATTTAGTGATCTTTTGGCGAAAAATCTCCACTTCCAGACACGTGCCCCGCTTCCTCACCATCTCCACATCGAGCCAGCTGCGTAACGATATGGCAACGCACCGGTGCACACAATTATGTTCAATCCCTTGCGCCTTACGATAAAGAAACCCGGATCCTTCTTGGTCCCCGCCTGGCCGACGTCGGGTCGCTCCCCTACACCCCCTCCCGAGTGTAGGGCGACAGTCTCAGTCGGTCGGTCGGTCGGTCGGTCCGTCCGTCCGTCCGTAGTCTGGGCGGCGCAGCACCGAGGAATATGCGTGTGACTCCTCTGTTCGGCTCGTGCGTGGACAACCGAGCGGCACTTGTGCGACGGTTTGCCTCCACTTGTCACGCACTTGCGTCGCGTGAATACCACATTTTTGAGCTTATCAGCACTGGCTCGTCCCTTGTGTCCAGCAGTTGCGGTGGAATGTACCGAAGCATCTGTTTTGCATTCCGGCACGCGTGTCTGACATGCAGGCTACGCTATTGTACTTCGTAGAGGGCGAGCCAAGGTCCCCCAGCTCGCGAACGTTGTGCTGGTTACACATTACGCATGGCAGGGAATAGAGGAAAGTCACAATCGCCGATTACACTTTGCTACACACCCGTTAGGCTGGGCCCGTTCTGCTCACTGCGAATTCGCTGATTTCAGCGGCGTCGTCGTCGCAATATGACAAGCGTTATGGCCTTGTGCGTGCACTCTGCTAGACGCATTAGACCGCGTCCAAACACAAGATGGAATAGCGACGTTCCCCATACGCCATTGCGTGCGTCTTCTTCATGCGTGCTCCCTCGACTCGACCTCTCTCCCGAACAAAATGGCAGGGCGAAACGCCACCCGACGATGTCAATCGCGCGGAAATCGAATGCTTCAAAGTCGCCCGCTTCTTTTGGGCATACAAAACATCTGTTTCATTTATTTTGCTGTTCCCTCGTTCTTCTTTTAGCGCAAGCGCTTGAAACGGTTTTTTCTGCCTGACAGTTGTACATTGACTCGCTATCAGCATCACATGTCATTTCTCTTTACTTGAGAATCGCTCAGTAGAGCCCCAGGTCTTTCAGTCTCGGCTGTTCTTTCGGGCGTCACTTGTCGCGACGGCGCGCCCCTTTGTAGCCCGCCGTGACGCTGTCGGCGCGTTGTGGCACGCAGCGAATGTAAAGGCCCTTTGTAAGGTCTTCATGCATTTCTGCCGGACTGTGCGTGACTCGGTTCGTTGCATCTCGAGACCGTTTATGGCGTTGAGAGGGCCTAATCACAAATGTCACTTTGTAAAAACTGGCGGCTGGACGTCTGCCGGCGTTCTCGCTTTTCAGCTGCCAGATCGTTAGCGAGGAAAAGGCCACCTGTCCACAGCGATTGTTCCCCATCGGCTGACCGTTGCCAGCCCGTCGAGGCTATCGAGCCGTCGCCGCCGCCTTTACACACCTTTTTGCCTGTTCGACCCGTCTTGCGCTTGTAACCAGGACATTCAGCCGGACCTCCGCGGAGGAATGGTTCCTTCAGTCAGGCGGTTCTCTTCTATTTGGTGACTCGTGCTCGACGGTTAGGATGAGGAACTACTTGAACCTGGTCAGAGTCTCCAGGTTTCCGTTGGACTAGCCAGCAGCGAGTGGGACGTCGATGTCCTCCTCGAATGCAACCCGAGCTAATGAGCCTTTCAGGGCCAGGACGTCTCGGGAGCTAAGAGTTAGTTTGTTGGAAGAGCGGAAGGCTAAAAGGAAGCGGGTCGGAGCGATCCATTGTTGAGTGCCGCAAGGAACTCTATCAAAGTTTTTTGGACTCGACTGGCCTGTCGCGCGCTCCCCACAAGAAATCCGACCTCTGGTCTAGCTCCGAACCACTCGATACGGAAAAAAAACTACGGTTTGTAAAGGTTTAGTGATGTTTTAAAAGGAGATTAAACGAACCCTTCTGATTAGGATTATGAAAGGGTCCCTTCCGAAGCACAGCCCTTCCGTTCATCTTTAGACCTTTTTTGGACCTTGTTTTCAGTATCGAATCGGGTTTCTCCTCGAGAGATTCTCAGACCGACAAACGGTCACATTTCCTTTGTACACACTTGTCTTCAAAGAACAGAAAAAGACGAGCTTGCGTTCTCGACAAAGTTTCACCTCGAGTATGGGTTCAGGGCTGCAGGACAACGATATGGGTGGTGGTACTTGCCGTGTGCCAGGCTGATACCTACTCTGGCTCGAGTGTGGATGCTACTTCGGTGAGTAACAGTTACTTTTTTTTTGTAGACGTCGTTCGATGTCTGCTGAATGACCATCAAGGTTTGCACACACTACAAGAAACGCGTTCATACGGTTTCGTACATTATTTCGCTGGCCGCCGCCCGTGTTGGCTGCACCCCCTTCGTGTTCTTTCTGGCGCAATTCTTGCCTCCTTGGTCCTCCTCATCGGCTTCCCGTCCTCGGCGTGGTCCTGTAGGAGGCCGTTAGGCCTTCGTTGCTCCTGCCCTTGTCATAGGCAACAGATCGTCCTTTGTTCGCCTCGGCCGCCGTTCCTCCTGGAGAGGCAACGAGCCGACAGACAATGCTTCTTAATAAAGATGCCCATTTGTCACCCCACCTTTGGGAAGAGTCCTCGGTTTGGGAATCGAACGAACAAAGTTGCACAGGGAAGGAAGTCTCCATCGATTCACAACACACCCCATTGTGTGTGTCATGGCTGTCTGAAGTGGTCCAGGTAGTTACAGAAGTCCGAATGGAAACTAAGATATATTGGCTAGCACCTCTGTTTTGGACGATGTGTCACTCTTGTGATGCAATACAATGCGACGGCAAGGACGAGGCAAACGGGGCGTGGTGACAACTTACACCTGACAAGGTCCAGCGGTAGCTAATTCTTCTCATTTCTCGCTGACTGGCCATTCCTACGGAAACAGTGACTTTCTCGAAGAAAACCGATGGAGTAATCCCTCACTCGGATAGGAAATGTGCGCGAGGGGAACTAGCGTCCCCCTGACCTCGTGTGCCCGTCTGCCGGCCAGACAGAAGTAGTATGCACAGCGAGCGTAAATTTCTCCAGCTGATAACGCGTACTAAGACGTCGCGACGCAGTGATCCCAACCATAGAATTAACGGCTCGCCTCATCCGCCGGCTGTCAAATGTATATTATTATTATTATTATTATATCGTTTCCGCCATTCTCTGCGTCACCCTTTTTACTATGCCCAGCAGAACTTCCTCTCTGAGAGCAGGGCAGTCGCCTTCAAAAGCGAATATCTCAAAAGCAAAAGGGCGCGTGCACGTATTTCAATGAAATTCTCAGCCTCAGAAGAAACTCTGCAGATTACGGCGAGTGCCCTCCTCTTTGACCAGTTGCGTCCTCTTTATGCAGTTAACGGACGCTGAACTCGTTCACAAACGAGCTTTAGGCACAAAAGGACACCACATTCTGTTAATTATTTGCCCGCCCGTCCGTCCGCTTCATCATCGAACGTCGACGATAAGCAACATTTCGCATAAACAAGCGTTGTTCACAGGACTTAGATCATTAGAACAGGTAGAACAACAACATCAGACGGTCCCTTCCATTAGGTGGCCGCTGAGGTTCTCTGACAATCATCTGGAGATGATACCGAGGTACCGACTGCGTAATTCCATGATTACGATTATTAGTGCGTCACGTCAGAAGCGTCGGGGTTTGCCATGCACAAGTGTCATATCGTATCGCCTATCTGGTTGTCCTCGACGTCCTTTTTTTTGTGGCGGCGTCGCGAGCTCCTTGTCGAACGGCGTCCCAGTTGTGCTTCTGAGTGCGCCTTGAAATCCTTTCCAGCGACGGAAGACGCGGATTTATTCTGAGAGCCATCGTCGTGTCTGTATTGCCTGTCGTAGGTATGCAATACTGCAGAAGCAGGAGGACTTCAGAGGATATATCGGGGGAGGAGACGTAAGCCGTCGTATTTTTCACGCTTTTGACATGTTTCCCTTGATATGTGGCTTTCTGCCGAGAGTCGGCCTCCTCCAGGTCCCTGCGACCTCATTCGTTTTTCTAGTTTTTTTTTTTTTTTGTCAACTGCCTTTCATGTTTGACCTAATGTCTGGTGCTCGAACATATTAGAAACATTTTCTCGTACTGAGGATATTTCACGCATTAGTAAGTCGACAGGTTTTTTTTCTAATCGAATACTGTCACGAGAAACAGAGAGAGAACGACGACGATTGAAGGAGATCCAACATATCGTGAAGTTGTCTCTCGAAATGTCAAATAATGGGATATCATTGCAGTTATTTTGAACGTACCTAGAGACGGGCGGACGGTCTCTATACTGAACAAAAAAAGCTGGCCTGTAGAAAACAAAAATACAGTCACAGTCCGTCGTTGAAAACGCTTACCCTAAACATAACTTGTACTGCTTTTTGCGCCAGAACACTATACAATAGTCGGGCTTGCCTTGGCCAGTGCCCACCCAGTGCCCACCCAGTGCCCACCCAGTGGCCATCTACGTCGGCATTGCACGAAATAAGAACAAAATTCCTGATAGGACAGTCCATGCAACAGATTTGGCCAACACGCCGGCATTCGATCGGTATAGAGACGAACACCGAATCGTGGACGAATACTTGCCTCACCTCACGAGGGCTAGAGGGAAACGATGACCAGTGGACGTTCTTCGGCCACCGAGAAGGATGTGCTTGCATAATGCATCGTCCCTCATATACGAGCTCCGTTTGTATGGCCGAGGTAACCTCGTTACTTAATCAGAGCGCCGTGCCGATGCGGGACTGCGCGAAGGAGGAGGAGGTGGAGGAGGAGGAGGTGGTGGTGGTAGTAGTGGTGGTGGTAAGTGGTGGACGCCAGCTAACTCGAGCTAACGCCCGTCGTCAGATGATCATCGCGTGTCGCCAACATGACGAATGTTGATGGCTATCGAGGGCATCTCGTCCGGTGTACGCTAATGTTGTTGAGCTGAGAGTGATGGTCGTTGCATCCCTGTTCCTACTTTCGGCCACTTGTGTCACACGGGGAAGAAGGACGGGGGACAGGAACCGAGAGAGCCAAGAGGCAGCCACTACACAACTACACGGTCCCACGTTTTTCTACCGAACATCTACCTACGTCTCCCCATTTGTGTGTGTGTGTGTGTGTGTGTGTCCAGCTGACTTGTCTTATCAGGCTAACCGCAACACTCTGTGATTAGCTGGCTGACCTGATGCAACGCGGTCCAGACCAGCCGGTGAGTCTGGATGCGTATGCGTAGCCACTGCGCGAGTGTCTTTTCATATATATATATATATATATATACACACACACACAGAGAGAGTATATAAAGTATCTAATCATCAGGTCATATGTAAAATGTATCAAGTTCGTTTATGTCCCTTCGCTCGAAGTTCCCGGACGTTCCTCAACGGTCAAGGCAGTTGGTAAGAGATTTTTTTTGCTACGAGTCGAAGTAGTCGCTCTGCCGTCCGCCCACGCTTCACTCCATTCAAATTTTAGTATGTATTTGAAATTTTCAAATTTTAGTATATATATATATATATATATATGAGAGCTATTGAGGGATATTCACGGAACACGGCGGGAGAAAACAGGGAAGCTCCTGCCCTGCGGAAATATCGTGGATTGACGATGGATGGTCCCGAACGCTCGCGAAGCCATGAAGACTCGCGGTGGTTGCTGAAAGATGCAGGTCTTAATTTTTTGGACACTTTCAAGCTGCTGAAGTGGACGACTGACTATATTTGACATGCGTCAAATTAGAAGGCAACGTTCGAATTGAAAGTTACCGTTCTAGTCAATTTTGTTGCGACCTAGGCTATGCGCAGACATTTCGAGTTTTACGGGGAGTCCTGCTGTGACCCTGCTCTGGACCCCTAAAAGGAACAGCGGTCCTGTAGGTCAATAAATATCTACCGATACTGACCGGTCCTTTTCCCAGCAAGCAGGATCGGCCGAAATGAAGTTTGCGCTTGATTTAGTAAGAACGTTCCAAGGGTACGAAGAAATAACGCTATTTCGTCATTCGACCTGCGTGATCCCATTTTACCGACTTCGAATCTAATTTTATATGTACGCGTTTCGAGGAGCTCGTTGGTGAGCACTGCGAACATCGGGTAAACGACGAGAAACCCAAGACGGCTCTGTTTGCAGTTTTTAAGGACTCATTTGCGCCGCATGAGCTATCCTAAAATGCACCACCATCAGCCACCGACATTCGATTTGATGAAGTAGTCAACATTAATCACCGTCTGCGTTAGTCCTATTGGGACTGGTTCGCAGTCGCAGAACGAACGACCCAGCAGGCGAAACGAGGACACATTTTTTTACAGACGCACTAAAAGATGCGCGTCATTGTTCACTCTGTGGGGGCACTTCATGAACGATTTGGTTCTATCTCTATTTATTTGCCCGTATCGAAATTCAGTAAAAATGAATCAGCTATGCGAGAGGTAGGCCAATCTAGTCGCTGGAATGAGGGCCCGGAACTGGTTTCAATAGGCAATTCCCCATCCCCTCCAAAAACACAATACATACGCACCCCTACGCACCCCTACGCACCCCTACGCACCCCTTCGTTGGAACTCTTGTCTTCTAGCAGTAACATATTGGGAAATAACGCTGTTTGGGTTTGTCTGTGTGTGTGTGTGTGTGTGTGTGTACGTAGCGCCGCCATACTTCGTTACGACAGCCGCGGTGATGTTGGCCTCACTGGTGTGTGGCTAGCGTTATTCGAAGTAGTATTTCAAAATGTTTCAACATCTGTTTTTCGTTCCCTCGAACGGCTCTGGCTGCTCGTTCGCCGCTGTGATTCCAGCATGGCCTACCACTACTACTACTCTCATAGCCATCCGCACAGCCACTTCGGCGCAAACACGGGCCGATACACACAGACAGACTTATACACTCTGATCGAGGCCTGTATACACACCGCCCCCAGGATTGTAGGTTGGGTGGTTGCTGAATGTAAATTATGCGATTTGCCAAATGTAGCAAATGTAACGCGCCTGCTCTACCGAAGATGCCTACCGGTCCTGTTCGCTACAGACGCCGTCGTTGCAGCAGACCGCCGCTGGGTCGGCTACAGAGTGGCGACGTGCCAGACCGCCCCGCTCGTGTCGAAGGAAGGAGTCTTGGAGCGAGGAGTCTCGGAGCGAGGAGTCTTGGAGCGAGGAGTGTGGGAAACGAAGAAACACAGCGCGCTACGGAAAAAGCCATGGGACCATGGTACGCCTTTTCGCCGCTCACTCCGACCGACCCCCTTTGGAAAACTACTAGAGTCGGGCGGTGAGCTAAGGACCACTCAGGATTTCACGGATGAACGCGCACCAAGCAACAGCTCAGGGCAGGATAGATGGAGGCCCAGCGGCGGTCCCAAGACATCTACCTTCTGCCTGGTATGAACGCAGGAGCGGAAGGAGACTGAGGGATGAAATGTGGGTCAGGGCGTGCTGAGGGGCTCCTGTTGCTCTTCGACGGCCAGGAAAGCTCCGATAACTGTCGGGCGTTTCGGTTTTGACGCTGCTGCTCTTCGACAGAGACAGGTAGCAGAACGAGCGGCGGCTGCGGCGGCGACGACGAGTTGCGAGGTTCGACCAGACCCCAGACGAAGGGCAAAGCCAAATCGTAGGATTCGAGCCTCTTGAACACTTAGGTGCTACTCATGACATCGGCAAGAGCAAGGAAAGAGTCAAGGAGAGAAGGCAGCCGGGCGGACATGGGTCCAGATAGAGGATACGAATCGGCCGAGGTGAGGGAGCTCGCTTTTCGACAGACGCCCACCAGCGGAAGAGCGAACTTTGCCCATGGATGATGACATATGACCCCCTGGGAGCATTGTGTGCTCCTCGACCGTCGATGGGGGTCTTCGCATGAACGACCACCTGTGTCTGAGCAGGAGCATCAGCAGCTGCGGCTCGAGTAACAAACCTGCTGAGCTCCCGCTGGTAAAGTACGCGAGTACAGACCACTCACTCACCACCACCTGAGTAGCACAAGCGTCGCGTGCGATACACCGGAAACAACCCACCGGTGAAGATCTGATAGGCGTCAAATAAGCAAAAAAAATATCTGCCCAGTAAAGCAGATGAGGAGAGTGACACGACTAAATTTTCCTGCCGACCGTGCAACTGCACTAGGATACCTTTGTCAAGCGCAACAACACCTCGGCGGTTTGTTGACCTTCGGGTGACATATGAAGGCCGCGCACGGTTGACAGGACATAAATTGCAGTATTTCTAGGACATAAGCCGTATCGTTGCTGCTAACAAAGGGGCCTTAAGTGAAATTAGAATAGTTAATAACTCAACATCTTGTCCATTAGCGAGACGACGCCTTACGGAGGCGTCATGAAAACGAGTGTTTTTACCTTGCGGACGAGTTTGTCTCCGTAGTTCGGACGTTACCTGGGTTGTTTGTAGCACCTGGATTTGGCGGGTAAATACAAATAGCTACTGGAATTGCAATGTCCACTTTGAAGAGCGACGAACGACTCTTCCCCTTGCGCATGATTTCGCTGAAGTAGATTGCCCAGAGCAGATAGATAGGAAGTAGCCATAAAATGTCATAAAAGAGGAGGACTACATTTAACCATGTCGCATGTTTTGCCATACACTACCTAAACACAGTTGCTATCTTCGTTTTACGTCGGTAGAAACGTTCTACGGATTTACTCGGTCCACGTCGTGAGTTAAGATACGAGATGTGTTCTCAGAAATGAACTTTTGAATGGCCGAAGTTCCGCTACTCCGCTGCTCGTCCTAGAACGTTGCTGGGCGGCGTCATCCGACCTCAGCTTGAATCGGGAGAAAATCTGATGAAAAAAGTCGAACAAGGAAACTAGGAAGTTGACAATGTGGCTACTTGTAACCGAGTATGCTCTGCTACCGTTTTGTTGCAGTGTGCGGTGGCCGACTTCAGGCGAAGGGAGGCGTGCAACACGTATACTCGCACGTGAAGTACGGTGACCAGAACTATAACAACGGGGCGGAGTGTGACTGGGTGCTGGAGGCTGAAGGTGGTACCGGTTTTGTGCGACTGCAATTTATTACGTTTGAACTAGAGGGTGAGTAAGCGAGTCGCTTAAGTCTGATCGGATCAGCTAAGGCCAACACGAAGACACGCTATTGACTCGCGTCGTGTTTTGAGCATTGTTTATGATTCGATTGCGAGTTGCGACAGTTGATTAGCAACTATTTACGATTAATCCGCCTCCATACGTCTCTAAATGATTGTGTGTGAGGGTAAGTAGACCATCCACTCATGCTAATTGGCGTTATGAAGAGTGCCTACCCTATCACAACCGAACACCTGAAGGAATCGGAATTTTGTCCTCGTTTCCGCGTAATAAATTACCCATTGTCACAACATTAGCAAATAGACACACGCATTAAGGAACGAGTCATCCCAGTAAGAATGCCAGCCTAAAGGTATGTTACGACAGCGAGAGTTTCTGCGGTAGCGGGAGGAGCCTTTCGGTGACAGTACTATAATGTCCGTACGGGGTGCACAAGAGGGTCTCTTCGGAGGCTCGTAGACATAACAAAGCAACAATTCCCTGTAAGTGGAGTCGGGAGAGAACTGCTCGAGTGGAAATGGGGCTGAGAGGGACACGTGTAGCCCCAGCAACTTCGTCCCAATAGCATGTAATGATAGGGGGCGGACGAGATTACGGGGAAGAGTTCCCCGTTGACGAAGCCGTACATGCGATGATGATACATTGGATATACGTCGTCTAGAATGGGTCCAGCTAACTATTTAGACAACAGCGTGCTAATACGTACAAATGTCCACTTTAAGGGTCGGCTTGCTATCTAACAAATATGGCTGTGGCCGAGTCGTCGTCCAAACGTATATAGCCGAACGCACGCCCTTTGGCGCTGACCTCGGCTGGTAATGCAGCGTGCCGTAAAGCCTACGGACATTTTATCAGACAGTCGGGCCCAGAAACGTGCCAGAAAGCTGAGATTTTGTCTTGTGGCATGTATTCGATGAGCAACAAGTTCATTCGTTGAACCGTGCGTCTCTATACGGCAGACTATTTCGTCTAGTCGGCGCAGTTTTCAGTCTCTGTGTGTGTGTGTGTGTGTGTGTGTGTTTAGATCTTTAAGCAATCAATGGCAAGAATCGCTCCGTTACTTCTGAGACAACGGATAAGTTCCTATTAGTCTGTTGCCTCATCATCGTAAAGAGGTTAGCGATTTTTATGTAACGTGGTTCAATGTGAAAAGTTGCTAGCTTTTTGCGGGATACGGTACGTCAATGGTGCAGCGTTTCTATTATTTCCTCTTATCGGTTTGGTCAACGAGACCTTGCGCTGGCTTCTACGAATCCTACAATAATGAAATTCGGAAATGATAAAAAATAATAAATTCGCGCATTAAAAGCAGTGACTAAGAAGTTTAATTACGAATTTTAATCATATTGCTGAACAAAGAGGGTTACATCCTCCGAAAAACGCTAATGGTGGCTTGATACAGTTTTCTGTACCTGTATCGTTGTAAAACAGATACTCGATCTTCCTCTCCGAGCGTTTCAGAGTCTTTTCGGACACTGATAGTGTACAAATAAATACACGTCATATCATTTATACGTCACATACGCCAACGTTATTGTGTCTAGTCGCGAGACAGGCGGGATGTCAGCGGTTAGAGTCCAATTTAATCTAAACATGACATGAAGCCACAGAAAGTGATATGAAGGTCCTGCTGCGCGTCTGGCTGACTTTTATAGCTTCAATGACGATTAAGGGTAGGTTCTGACTACGAAGACGATAGACATATTCTGTTTTCGCGCATTTTCTGCCCTGAGTTGGATTACAATGGCTAAACTGGATACATTGGTCGGGGGTGTGACTGCCTAGTATTGTCTCTGGAAGCTTTCACAAGCCGTAAGCACGTAGGTGACTGACCAAAAAAGGGCCTGTATCTTCACGACGACTTTCCGCTAATTACAGTTTAGGGTGACCTTAGTATTTAATTCTGTTTTCCAAATTACTCTGATCTATAACTGGAGGGCACCAGTTAGTATTGCGCCATCCTGGGCGCCAGCACCCCGCCTCATTGCCGCTCTTCTCGGAGTATCACAAACCACTTCAGCAACGTCTGACATTTTCAGGTTTGAAGGTGGCCGTTCACGTCGCTTTCTAAAATAATCCACATAGTCGAAACGCATTAAGCTTCAACGACTCTGAGCCTGCAATTGATGAAGGATTTCACTATTTATCAGCCGCCAAGTAGAATTCTAGTAGTTCAAGTAAAATTGCTGTTCTAGATAGTTGAACAAATTTGGCAGCTTGATGTTGTTACACTAATGTCTCTGTATCCGAAGTGAAGACGAACACTATCTCGAATCGTACAGAGGCTTTTCGTGATGAAAAACGTCAGCTGCAACTTATTTCCGTGTGTCTAGCAGCTTACATTTTAATGGGCGCAACAGTACTTCGTCGACGAACAGCAAAGCCAATAGGAAAATCAGTTCTTTTGCTCGGTCTTCGCCAAATCATTCTTGGATTGCATCTTTATCCCTATCTGGTTCCAGCTTTTTTGAGCTACGTTGGGTTACACGAGTGCTTTTATGAAATGGAGCAAACACTTTTGAAGAAAACGTATGGTCGCAGATTCTTATAACAATTGTGTTTCTATTCGGCTTATCTCTAGCGTAGATCTTTTTCGCGTTTACCAATACCAGTTATACTGTGTTATTGAAATAGCAATTTGAAGTGCTATTCCCACACCCCGTACCCTGATAGAAGTGCCGTAAAGATTGTAAAATAAATTTGGTCACGCGCTATCTACGTGGCCTGAGCAGCGCAATGCTAGTGGATTTGTTTGTGAGAGACGCTAATTCATTTGCTACGGTCGCCCAATGCAAAAGATGATATTTCGTGTGTGAGTTTTTCCTAGGATCACTTTACCAAGCAAACAGGTAACGCAGATCCAGACGTAAGGACGTTCGTGGAAATAACATCCAGCCTCTATTGTCATGCGCTCAATTTTCGGGCGTAATCTTACGCCGTTTCGTGACGTCATTGTTCGTGCGGGTAATGCGTGGAAGGCAACGTTAGTTGGCTTTTTTTACGGGTTGCTACAGGATTGGCGGTAGCAGAACACGTGATGCAACTAACAGATGTCTCTCGCGAAGACATCCGATTTTATTACTGTATCGACAACGTGTATCTTGTTGATGTATACATTGTCGTCATCGGCACCGCTGATGTTGGCGGCCGTCATTTTACCGGCATTGTCGCCTTGGGCAGCCGATAAATTCAACGGCTTTTCTGCTATCGTCCTCACCTTCTTCTTCCGTAGTTCCTCTTCTGTCGGCCTTTTTCGTGCTCTTGGTTTGCCGCTGTTGTTTTCCTTTGCCGCCTTGACCGTCTTCCTTTTCATTCCCCCCCCCCCCTTCCTTCCCTCCGTTTTCCAAGCCTGTCTCACTCTGCTCTGCCGTGCGCAAGTCGGCGGTTTTCTTTTCCCGCATCCAACGCATTCTTTCTCGAGTGTTGCCGCCACGCCGTTCCGCGAGCTCTTCAAGCTACCAGAGAGGTTAGTCGACTGCAGATGTTAGCACATGTTCTTTCTCGCTTTCACCCTAGTGGTCCTTGTTCTTCCGTTGCCCCCGTACATTCCAACGGCCCGTTTTAGCTTCTCTTCGTATTCGCGTTTCTCTCTCGGCTTTGATTTCTGTTTTCGAACGTGAGCGTACGTGTGTAACTTCCCTGAGCTCTCGCGTAGTTCCCCGACGCCCTCTATCTTCCTTGTCTGACTATTACTTCAAGGACTCATCCACTTCACTTCTGTTTCTCTCCTTTGCACTGCTGCTTCTTCGATTTCGCCACTGGCTCTCTTGTTGTCCTGAGAGATAACGACGCCGCCAGCAGTGCCGCAGCTACAGCCATCCTCTCAGTAGCGACAGCCTTTTTGATAAGGCGGTCCGGCGCTCGCGCACCCCTCGTGCATTCGCACCCCGTCTTCCACTAGCTCCTTCTATGGGGGCTCAGTCTGTTCAGTCTCCTTCGCTCCTCCCCACCCATCCAAAGGCCATCTTCACGCGGAAGCTCTTCTTTGTTCAGAACGGTGAAGGGCTGTGTCCCTGATGGCCCGAAAAAGAAAAATCCCCATTCACAGTCGAGCTGGCGCACAGATGCAGGCTTTTCTGCTAGACTCACGCAGGTTCGCATAGCCCGGCGTACTCATATTCTTTTCCTTAACGTAGCCTGCGAGAACATTTTCCCGAACCATAGCCACCATAGGATAAAGTGTAACTAGTACGACTCTCAGGTGTATCGACGCTTATCGAGGAATGGACGAGTGGCGTAATAATAGACTCAAATAGATTCCACAATCGAATTCTAAACTCAAAGGATAATGTAGAGGCAAGTTGGTATTTGAATATTTAAATCGTTTGCAGATGATATTGGACGAAATACTGTTCTCCATACATTATTTGCTTACGAGGAATGGCTATAATTATCGATCTGTAGCAAGCATGACAAACCGATCGAGATAACTACTTTTGTAGAGCGTTCCTAGTCATCATCAGCAAACATAGCAGAGAACGCGGAAACTTGAAATTAGTAAAATAGGTGTCAGCTATAAAACGCCATATTGCAGTTGATACACACGTTTTACCACACGCAATTCATCTGACAACTGCAGAAGTGACTGATCGTAACAGCGCTGAAAAAAATCGTCTAGAATGCCAAAGAAAACCAATCGGAAGTTACAAATATACTTGGTTGATACTGGCCATAGAGGAGAAAATTTTGCAACTCAAATAAAAGCTACTATTGGTGCAACTGTGTTGAGGCAATAAAACCGAGTAAATTACATTCCTTTGTTGTATTAGCAAAGAGATGAGTTGTTGAGCGCTCTTTTGCTTGGTTGGAAAAGTGTAGACGATTGTGGAAAAATTGAGAGAAAAAAAAGCAAAATTGAGACAGAAAATTCTACGCTATCTAAACGGTTATTCAGTAATTTAGGATAGCTGACTCCCCATATTGTTTGCTTGCATAAGTTCAACATATAAACTGCACTCAAAATAGTACCAGGTACGATAAATCCTGTAAAAAATCTTATGCTCGTAAACATCCCAATCATAGCCAAAAACTCACTTATAAACCCAAACGTTCCAGGCAGACCAATCGAGGCCATTGAAACTAAAATAAACATAGAACCAAATTTTGGCATCGTGTTCACTATGCCGAAATACTTTGCAATCTCCCAAGTTCCAGTTCGACTATATAGCATCCCCAAGGAAATTTGTCGGCTGTATGTATAGACATATGGCCAACTGCGAAAACGTTATTCGTTGTGCCGTTTGCAATAGCGTTTATGAACTCGTTTCAGCGGTAGCAAACAAACTAATACAATCCGCTATACTCACTTGCATAGGCGGTGACCCCACCAATTGTGGATTCGATTCGCTGACTCTCTACGACGGGTACGATGACTCGATGGAACCGCTGAATGTCTTCTGCGGAACAAAGGTATACGGATGATTTTGTCAAGAAACATTCTGTGAACTTAGTAAGACCCGTTACGAATATTCGAGATGTCGTCACACTAGGACAGAGGTCCGTGCCGCGTGCAAATGCCAGATGAATCGAATTGCAGACTGCGACTAAAGTAAATGCTAACGCAAAACGTTTGCTCTTCTGATACTTTCTCTAAGCACCAGTAATTAAAAAGGCAGAAAAACCTTCAAAAATATACTCAGCTCGTTTGAGCGTAATTAGTACTCGACGTTCTGAAACTCTATTAGATCAGGAAGGGTATCGAAATGCAACCCTTTCTGTAGTTGAAGTTAGGGTAACATTTTGTTTCTTAACGTGGTCTTTTTTTTTAACTTCTGCACTTCATTCAGCTTCCCTCGGACGTTGTTTCTACGGGGCCGGCCTTGTTGGTGCGTTTCAAGACCGACGACAACATTGTGGCGAAAGGTTTCACCCTGGCCTACTCACTGGAAAGCACAGGAAACAACATCTCCACGGGACTAACGCGTATTTCGTTAAAGCCGCCTGTCTTCTAGATATGGCGTTACTTAGATACGAAACAAAGGACGTGGTCAAGGCGTTCGGGTGACAACGCCGACTTACCCGTCGGCGTACATAACATATTACGTTATGTCTGCTTCCAATCAACTGAGCTGTCACCTGAGGAACTGTTTCACTACGTGTGGATGGGTGTTTGACGGACGCTGACGCAAAACCCTAGATGTTCAAGGGTTAGAATGTTTAGACACATGTGTGCCTGTGTTTGAGCTTTCTGCCACGAACTGCGGCGGTGGTTGATGAGACATGGCGTCCAGCTCCGTCGTCTCCATGAACAACGGGACGAAGCTGTCTGGCTGCAACGCAACGATGGCCGATTTTGTACTACGTGCGGCAACACTGGCAGCAGTAGTGGTATATTTGTGTCGAGAGACACGAGTTGCGATGGTACTCATCTGTTAATAATACTATTAATGTTAAGAAATAATGTCGGCACGTAATCGCTTAGTGGGACTTGAGGCTATCAAAAAAAAAAAAACGTTGTTGAACGCGACCGCTCAGTTCAAAGAACGAGAAGCCATGGAATATCCGAAAACATCGTCAAATGGTAAACATGGTAAATATCGCTGGCGAATATTCTAGATAGAGAACAGGGCGCGTCGTTGTACATACTACATTATGGATTTTACAGTAACTCTTCGCATTAGTATTGACGCATGTCCTTTGGTACCTTAGTTTTGTCTTGTGAACGGAGTGTGTCAAAGTTGTTTAACGTCACGAACAACTTTTATCATTAAAAGAACGGAAAAAAGAAGGAAGGGAATGAGCGAAGAATGCGTTAACGGACGGAAGTGTACGACAGTTCCACAATGAATGGATCGAAAAGAACAAACGTCAGGTACATACACGGTTCGATATGTACCTTTGATAGGTAGCAATGACTGATCAATAAATACGATTTATATATAAAATTATTCTCTAGTGCTGTTTTAACAATTAATACTAGACGGGCATAAACTTGGGCACATGCGACAGATGATACGTCTTTATAAATAAGCACTAGGCGCGCGCACAATAACCGAGCTACGATGAGATACGATAATGGTTAGCATATGGTAAGGTTATAGTGTAGGTTATTAAAACAACACTTTATTCGTAGACTAGAATTCACAGAAGCAAACGTTTCTCTCCAAACAATCTGAGCTTTACCTTCCGCTGTTGAGTGCAGTCGAACGTGGGTATCTGACACTCGTCTGGAACGGGCCTACTTTCTAGCAACTCTGCTCCGATCCCAGGCCCATGGTGAAGGTGTTCCAAAGGCCCGTGGTATAATATTAGACTCGTTGAGAAGGAGTCTGTTTACAGGAGACGTTGTCTAGGGTTATCCTTTTCGTTTGGGTTGATGATTGATTCCAGCTAGGAATAGACACCCCATAGGCTTGCACTCACATTTCGCTCGGCTCAATATCACTTAGGTGTATCGAATTTCCTCGTTGACAATTTTTCGAGGATTTGCAAAAGGACTCAGCGACATGTTTCGGAATCCTTAGTTAGATCGGAGGGACAGTGGGGTACACTTTATTGTTTCTACAGGTGCTCACATTAATGTCAAAATAATCTTCTAATGCCATGCAGGCTACGTTGAGCTGGTAGCAACACCAAAAAGCCGGCACTATTTTGCTACGTTTATTTCACGCCTTGTACATATATTGGCGGTTACACAACTACTTTCTTTTTACCCTCATCCAGGGCACACGCTCCCGCGAAGGCATTGTCTCGGATGTAGACTTCCGCGGCGGTACAAAAACAGCGATTTAACCTTGCCATTTGCAAGAATCATCTGCCAACGGCAAACTAGCATAAAAGTGACTCTGATATTGTTATGTCTTCGGCGTTTGTGTCGGCTCCCCCATGTATCCCCGTATCTGCTGTCCCATAAACTTACCGTGCCCGTAAACGCTGGCAGACAGCGGGAATATTCATCGGGGAGATAACCTGTAGGCATATTCCTGGCATTGTAGGAACACATAGAGAGGAGCCGCTTACCAGTTCCCGACTTCGCAAGCTCTGACGGTCTTTCTCCGCTATGTTTAGTGCGTCACTATCGGTCACCTATTCGCCCCAACTAGATCTGACCTGTAGGTGAGCTACCGTAAGCTCGTGGGCCTATGGCGGCGTGGCAACAGGACGCATTTTTATACGTCTCCAACCAAATTTAGGAACTCGCATAGGAATCGACGGCCCGAGCTCCGCTTTGTGGACAGGAATCGACGGCGGAAGACAACACAGCCAACGGCACCGCCTTCGCGCTACGACAATGGGGGAAAAATACCCGGGCACAAGGAAGGGACCCAGCTAGGGTGGCCAGTTGTGCGCAGGCGCATAGGAAACGGAAAGGTAAATGAATAAAATCATCCTCGGTCGACTCCGCATGACTCTGCTTCTGCAATCGTGCGTCCGAGCGACTAAAAAAGGGAAGTTGACTCTCTGGCAAGAACGCCACTGCCAGGCTCCAACAGACAAACGCCACCACTAGCAGACGGAGAGTTACTATAGGAAAGGTGGATGACAGAAGAACGCCGACTTGAAACAAATCGGAGCCCACTTAGAATTCGACGGTCCGAATCCAGGAGCTAAAAGAGGGCGAGGAAGAAGAAGCCGGTGAGAGATTCCTTTTCCTCCGAAAGTCACGACCCAATGGATAAACGAATGACAAAGAGGAAAGGAAATTGGCATGGATCGGCCGGAGAACGTAATGCAAGAAAGGCAAGTTCAACAATTTTGGATAGTTCTACGGAAAATGCGCACATACACACATAGATACATATACATACACACGCACACACACATACACACACACACACACACATGCTTACATATACACGTAATGGGAGTAAAAAGACTCGGTGGAGTAAAAGCTGCAAGCACGAAATGGCTAAAAAGCTGCAAAGTAAAATGCTGAGACAACCATTTAAGTGCTGTAAAGCTTCAACATTAGCATTACACTTCCATGATAATATCTAATGCAGATATCTGAATGAGTAAGGTCAAATAGCTACTTAGACAACAACACACTCGGTAGTTTTTTGAATCTGCCAATGGTTCACAGGTTTTCCAAAAATAATTGGATCATATCCAAGGATAACTGAAAAAAACAGTTTCATATCAATATGATAATAATTATTATTATTCGACTTAATATTTAATAATACAAACATACTTTTTGTATACAAATATGCAAATAAGAAAAACTAGCTATATTACTGTTTGCCAAAAATTTGGCCTGGTTCTTACCGAAAATTCGAAATGCCACCAACGTTTCTTGTTTGTATTTCTTGAGTAAAAATCCAACGAATATGTCGTGCTCAACGAAACTTCCCTCAAGGGAAAAAACGAATAAGGTACCTCACAACACACGAGAAACTAATATGTGTACCTCAGGGCAGCACCATTTTACAAAAACAATACAAATAATACTTACGCCGACCAGTTATAGTCTCTTAAGTGCTTCTCAACCTTTCAACAAAAAAATGAAAAAACTCCAACTGCAAATGTTTGAATTATAAATTTTGAAAATGCAAAAAAGCGTCTCATATTCTATAATACATAAAAGCGATAGATATTAGTAGGTTATAGCTATGCAAGGCATACCCTTTGTTTTCTAATTCATCTAAAACGATTTAGGCATATTTTTGTGTAACTACAGTGAATCTACTACTCTTGTTGGAGGTTTTTGAATTTGATGAAACCTATTATTACAAAATTGCATGTAGGCTTTTGTTCAATATCATTAGTAAGTTGTGTGTGACACTATTTACAATATGTTTAGACATCCTAATTAACCAAAATGGAACGCACAGCCTGATCTATAATCTTACAACAAATTTAAAATAGCTACTTCGGTCAAGCTATATGCTCGCATTTGGTTCAGCAACATTGCGGAAATTAGCGTTTCTGAAAGTTGAGTCACTGAAGCGGAAGCTTAACCTCGCTCCGGACCATTTACTACCAATCGCATTGAACGACCCGGTTAATACTCTTAAATTTCTATCGGTCGAATTCACACGTTGTCTTTGTACGAAACCGTAATTACCGGAGGCATCAGGCTAATCTACGTAGTATTACGTTTATCAAGTAAAAAGGAAACATTACAATTTCTTCACAAGGACTAACGTTTAAGGTGAGGAAAATTTATTTTAATCCTGGTCATTGAATTGCCGTCCCGTTTTGCGGTGTGCACTTTACTGCACGCCCAGTTCGTACCTCCGTAAATAGCTCAAGGAGCTTGTTCCAGTCTCAGAGAAAGTTCTGGTAGTTGCAAGTCGCCTGACAGAATATAGCCCATGCCCTAGACAAAACCTTAGCGTCGCAGGCTGTGGCGCCTGACCAAAGTAGTTTAACAAAAAAAAGAACTACAGTAAAAGAATAAACTCTTGGCTCTTGGACTGGCAAAGAGAACTCTCGTAACCGCTGATCTACCATTATCCACTCAATCGATATCCGTGTGAACAGTGGTGAACCGTTGGTTCGTATTTTCCTGCCGCGTCCGTTTACGCAGTCGTCGTTTTCGTCGTTCTGCTGAGAGTGTTTGGGGGCCTCTCTGCTGGTCTTGTGTGATATACATCGTATCTTGTTCCTGGATCGATTTGTCCGGATAGAGTGAAAGGAAGCCACATCCAGGATTAGACCTGTGGTACGAGCAAGCCCAAAAAGATGGAAACATGGTGATCTTCCGAGTATCGGCCACGGTCGGTAGTCGACCTCTGCTCTGGCTTATTTCTTGCTTTTTTCGGTAAGCCGAGAAGGTTAGCCGAAGTCCAGTGCCGACGGCAGGGCCAGCGGAAAGACCCCACGGTTTCCCATTGCACCGGACGAGTACCGTATACGCCGAACTCTACATCCACTTCTTCCCGACCATGATCAGCATATCAGCCTTTTTCTCGCCACAGCCTCCGGCTAGCCGGTTCCTCGCCAGTGATTCTCTGTGAATCGTACGGAGAGCCACCGTCGATCCTCGGCACGGAAGGCCTCGCCTTGAGGAGTGCCGTTGCACTGGCTCACGTGTTACCTAAAAGAGCGACTAGCATCAGAGATAACGGCAGCTGTCTGAAGAAGACTCCAGACATCTCAGGCGGGGAGTGCGAGCGTGCGACGAATACAAATAGGAATTGATTAGCAGAGGCATGTAGCAGCGTGGAAATGGGGGGACGCAATGTGAGGGCAGTTCAGGACCGTGTGATGATGATTCAGGGAAAAAGCGAGCCGAGGCGTTGGCAAATCGGGGATGGCGGATAGCTTGGATAATCACATCACGGTGCTTTCTAATGAGTGTGCCATTGAACGACTCAACAACCGATCAGTTGGAACCATTCCGAACGGATGGCGTACGTGCTAAATTCGTGCATGGAAACATTCGTTTCTTGGGACAGCAGTTCTCCGTTGTTTCTTTCGCATACCGGCGAGCTGACGCCACAATGCGTATTTTCACAAAGTGGGAAGTTTTTTTTTTCTTTATTTATTCACACATCTGGTATTTGGTAAGACTATATGTTACACTTGTAGGTAGACGTTTTTCATTGGTTCGTTGGTTTATACTCAGACACCGGAAACAAACTCAATTTATGCGACCGCTGCAATGACCATTTGCAGGTAGATAAACGACTAAGTCGAGTTTAACGCCATTGCACCTTCACATGTGCGGGGTCCGTCTCACGAAGCAATGCGAAAACGATATCGTGAACGTCGAATGTTTGCTGATGGTCAACTCTGAGCAAAAGAAAATTCGTGGCATATGCATACGGAACGCGCAAATCTGCCTGCCCAAAAATTGATCACAGCAATGCGATAAGTTTTTGAGTAAAGCGACAACGGTTCAGAAAATTTAGCGGAGTTCCTGCGTAACAGATGTGAACCGAACATCCGCTAGCGGGACAGGTCAAGTTACTCTTTTCATACGAAACGCGCTTTTTTTCATTTCGATTGGAAGAGAAACGAGGCTGACTCTGAGTTGGGCGGTCAAAGCGGCTTGGACCTCTAATCATTTTGCCAGATAGCTGGTCGTCGCCTGAACTCCACTTAGAATATCCACGATTTTGTCCAGTGAGATGCTTTCCCAGTCCATCCGTTGGCTTTGTGCGCTTCCATAGTCATTCTTTTCCCGCTTGCCCAGCGACTTGTAACCCTTTTGCAGGTTTAGGTCCCTCTAAACACACAGTTTTGTTCGCGTCCTTGCCGTCGAGTGAATGTCGCCGTCGGCGATGCGCATCAATGAACACTAAATTCGAACCGCTCGTACAACTTATTCTCTCTCTTTCTTTTCCACTCTATTTCTTCCTCAATTTGTCGCCACCGTCGTCTCCGACTGTCTGTCGGGTAGCCACGTCTCAGCCACAAGTCTCTTCCCTCGCCTCTCGTCTGACCTCTTCATCAGTGTGATGGGTCACCGGCGCGCCCCCATCTGAGGGACAGAAAAGCGCACTCCTGAGCTTTCTTAGCCTCTCTGCCCACGCAGGATGACGCTCTCCTGTTTCCCTCCTTAACGTAGCGTTTTAGAGGAGACTTTTAACCCTTGACGCCCACCCTGAAAGCTTCCCACACGCCGCTCCCGACCGCTCCACCCATCGTGCGTTCCTCCAATGCGTCCAGCACGCGCGCTACGTGAAAGCTGCCATAGTCGGCCGTCGGTCTCTGCCACGTACTGAGTTTTGTAGTGGTGGCGCTGGCGATGCTGATGGCACTCGTCGACGTCATTGTCGTCGACAACGGCTTTGGGCGGCATTTGTCGGATGACTTTTTGATTACCTCTTTCACAGAAGACCCCACCAGCCTGTCGCTGCTCGCCCCGTTTTCTTTAATGCCCCCAACCGCGCCGACACCCACTCCCGTGGGGAGTGCTGTCTGCATAAGGACCTTCAGGATGACCACCCATCCCTCAAGGTTTCCCGTGCTCCATTCCTCCGACTCGTTCGTTCTCAGGCTGCCCTCCTCCTACTGACGCTAGAAGGTGGTGCGGCGCCGCCGGCTTAGAGTGGGGGAAATGCAAAAGCAACAAAAGCAAAAGTTCAGATCACTCATGAGCTTTCGCGAGCCCCACGTACTCCGCCCTCACGGTGTACAAAGCGCACGGCCACCGTCATTGCAGCGGCCACCACCATCGGCAGCACAACAGTTTGGTACTCATTGTGAGTACTCATCCCTCCGCCTCCGCGTACCTCCCTCTAAGTTGCTTCATCGTAATTTCTCGTTATTGCTGGAGCGCATTGAAAATGCTAAGCCATGCTACACCAATAATGACATATTTCCTCATACGAGACTATGCACACGTCTACACGTGAACGTGACGTGTCGCTAGATCACTGGAACTAAGCGAACAACGACGTCAAAAAAGAAAGTAACAAAGCCTCCATGTTACTGATAGAGTACGGCTGCTATATAGCAGATGCTGAAGCGCTGATGTAAATGAAGAAAACATTGGTCAGGTCGACTTGATTAGAAAGACTTCAAGTGAATAGCTGTTCCTCGTTGTTTGTCTGGGTAGCATCGTTGCTACCCTGCTAGACCCCTAGACCCCCCTGGGGAGCTGAGTTCAGGATAACAGAAAAGAGAAACTAGTTTTAACCTTGTTGTTGCAAACAACTGAACGTGAATCCGATACTTCAAAGGTAACACGCATATTGTGCTAAAACCTCACGAGGAGCTCTTTTTAGGGGCGTTCGAGAGGCGAGTCAGTGTTGTTAGATTGAGGTGGTGACTGAATTCTACTATGATGCTGTGTCGACACATTAATTTGCCAACTTCGGGCTTAATGTTGTCATTGAGGCGAAATGATTGCACGACGCTCATCATGGCATCAACGCTCAAGCAGAGTCATTTTCATGATACGTTCCGCCTCTCGCTGAGCGGCACCATGGTTGAGCTGTTTGGTTGAGCCAAACAGACAACTACGCCCACCTTGTTCTTGGGTGTATTTTCTGGCCGTCGCTGAACTGAAACAGCGGAGGAACATGGCAAAGGAGCTGCGTGAGCGGGATAGAGGGACTAAGGCAAGAGACGAAGAGGTCGTACGCGTCCATCTATTTTGCTCAGCTCGGAAGAAGAAATTATTCCATCGCATTGCGTGTACGCGGCCGCGAGAGTGTGCGGTCGCGGGCGCGGCCCTTTCATCTTGAGAACATTTCATAACATTTGCATAAATATTTATATAACTTTTCTCCAAACAAGCAAGCGAAGCCGTGCGATTTCGGCCGAGGTCCCGCACCAGATAAGGCTTCGTGGCCGACGCGGCTAGTGCTGGGAGGCCGCTGCGTTGAACGCACACAAAATTTAACGGGACGTATACGGCTTTGGCAACTTTTGAACGCCAAAACTAGAGGGAGAAAGTTAAGTGAGAAAGAGAGAAAGACGCCTTGTTCTCAGAGAGTTACAATGATTTTTACCGAGGGGTCGTGTGGTTCCCCACTTGTGTACTGTATATGTGCACTCAGGCGTTGTGTAATGTTTGTACGCTGCTGTGATGCTAGCGTTGTGGTCATGTGGTTTGATTTTGCATCAAGTCTGCTTATGTGCTTTATTAGACACGTCAGACCAAATTAACCTGCCACGTTGGGGTCGTAATATAATTTACTGGTATTGTTGAAGCTGTTATACGGACAAATCTGAACTACCCCCAGGATTTCAATCACTCAGACAGCTTAGTAAAGGTCACGGGTGTAGACAGATAAAGCCAGAACATGTATTGATTACAATTACTTGATTGATTAATTAATTGATTGATTAATTGATTACATTTCTTGTAAGCGTTCTATATATATATATATATATATATATATACATAGAATATTAAAGGTAACTGTAGCACTAATAGCTGGAAGTGCGCGGCGGAGACATGACAAAGTATATATAAGTTTTAGAAGTTATATAAGACGACCGATATTATAGTACATATCTTTTATAGTATCTTTTACTGATCGGAATATATTCATCGAATGTAGTTGACGAATTTTGTAATCGTCTTTTGTAATATTATTCTTTTCCTTGTGATGCTTGTCTTTTGTAATCTGTAATAACGTCGTTTATGCCAGTATCACTAACTCGCGCTCTTACACCAATCAAACTCGATACATACTGGCATGCGTTCACTAGATATGGTCTTATTTCGGAGATATATGCTTTTGAATGATAAACATTAATAATCTAGAGCGATTAGCAATTTCGGCCATCTAACCGATTTCGCCGCAGACACAAGGCTCAGTCACGGATTGCGCGATGTTTCCGTGGCTGTGCACGCGCATCGGACGTCGTAGCGCTTGTCCGCCTCGCCGCTAGTTCAAGGTTGGCACGGCCCAGTTCACGTATCGGTGATGGGCAGTGGCAGCCATCCCTCTCACAAGCGGTACGCGATATCTAGATACACTGCCTCACATACTTACAGATATGTACACTGTGACTTACAACGATTGGAACAATATCTGCGCCGGCTATGCTAAGCAGGATGACTGCCACTAACGGGTCAGGCATTGCAACTATCGGTAGAATGCTCCTTGATGATCTATATAGATGAATACACTGTAATAGTTAGGCCGGAATATGCCTACGCTGTCTAAACGAATTATGTATGTGTGGGGAAGCAAATCATGGATGAACGAACGCTCACTACCGTTGACAGATGGAGGTGTGCATCTTTCAAATAAATGACACGAAGGACTTGAAACTATTCACTTGCTTCAATGAGAGAAAACAAAGAATACGCTAAATGAAATGACCTCAAATTCAGATCGGTCAATATCCGTCTTCGAAATAAGATGTGCGCGAGCTCGGCCCTTAAGTTTAAAGCTGTGCGCTACCTCTCCTAGCCGAACTTTCGACTGTTGTCGTAGCGAAATTTAAGAAAACCTAAAATTAAAAAATTTTGCCATCGCACAGTATATATAGATTTGAAAATAGGATTTGTAAACAGTATCGGTACACTGGCAATCATGAAAATGGCTGAATTTTCCGTAGCATTCCGCCGAAAAACTACTTGAGTATCCTTCTTTTGAATAAATTGTTTTCTAAAATGGCCTGACTTTATACGTCGGCTCTTACCACTATCAATTCACGAAGCACTTCAGTTGCACTATTTATCTCACCTTGACCGTCGTCAATAGAAAAACGCCTCGATCCATTGAATATATGAGGCGCAACCAAGCCACCATTCGAGGTTTGACTAACGTTTCACCACTATGATTATTATTCTTAAATTTCAATGTACATTTTCTTTGTTTTGGCAGTAAAAAATGACACACACTAAACGTATTCAGCCAAATTTCGACTTTATTCCCAATGTTGTATTACGTGCAATTGCAACTTTACATGCCGCATTATATTATTCACGGCTGCTAGGTAACATAGAATGCAATCCCAACTCAGCATAAATATCATACATCCAGCGGATTATATACAGCTTTTTTTGGTGAGCATGTTCGAAACTAAGGAAACTAACGCGGGCACCTTTATAGAAAACGCTAAGGCTATCTAACACGATGATTGTCGCTCAAGCCTTTGTCAACACGTGCTAATGATAAAGGCATATCTGTGATTTACTTTCCAAAGCGTTTCTCGACCTTGCAGTACCTTTCGAAGGCTTGCAAGAACTGCGATGGCAGGATTCCATGGTGGGAAGGCACTAGTCTAAGTAAACAAAGAAAAAATGAGCTTATTATTGTGAGATTAGATTACGAAAATTCCGATTTTGGAAGTTAAGCATTGTCCTTTTCTCGGCCGTTTCTTGACCAAAAAGGACAATAACTGAAAAAGCACACACATAGTTGCCGATTGAATTGACGAATCCCATTAAATGTAGCTCATAATAATAAATAGGTTTAATTTTAGCGGAGTTGTTGAACGTGTGCAAACGGTTCCGTGTTTACGTTAAGCGTTTACGGTTAAACGTTTACGGAAAGCGTTTCCAAAAATTTTCTTATTTTGTGAAAGGTATGAAAGGTAACTATTCAATGACACAGCATACTTAGGATACATGCCAACATTCGTTTATCTTAAGCAAATTTTCCTCTGGTGTTCCTCTTTGCGATCTTTTTCATGAACTTTCTGGTCTGTACTTTTACATATGAATTACGGTAGGCAACATTTAATGATAGAGTATAAAAATGTAGGGCTTGAAGTGATGCGAAAATAAAGGGGACATGGAAGCTTGGAAACTGCAGAAAACTTACATGAGTTCAGAGTGATTTAACTGCCATGGCAAGAGACCAAGAGTTGCATCCACTGGGCTAAAACAGATAACGCACTCAGGATCCGGAAAGTTCTCACCAGCCGCTGATGATGCATGGAGCAAAGAGTAAATACGTTATACTTCTGAGTTATCTATTCTTAGTACAAGCTACAAATAAAATAAGCTCAATATGAAAGAAGATGGCCAGTAATTCGGTATGCAAGGCCCATCTGCGTATTTAATATTTTCTAAGTACATTTGACGTGACGTGAATTAGGTGCCAATGAACAGAATGGACCAAACTTTAGGAGAGCCCATCAGAGGTTTAAATTGTACTTGCTCACTGTCGTAATATACGTGAACAGAGTGGTACGATTTTACCAGATTATACAGAGGAGTTTACCAATTAGTCGCGCTTCTATATCTAGCACGCTAAACTCGTTGACATTAGATAAGGGGTTTTCCTTGTTGGAGATAGCATCATTCAGAATGCTGCTAATTACATCACCAGCCTGTTGATAAAAAAAAAAAGCGATGTTAAAGCGGAGCAACGCAATTCACTTAAGCACAGACGTCGGACACCGCCGGTTAATTAAGTCTGAGACTACCCCTCTGCTATGACGCTAAGCCAAACCTTCCTTCTGACATATTCGGCGATACAGGTTAACTAAGAAACAATAGATGCGAATAGTAAGCGTGTAAAATGTCTTGTGAATTGATATCTATATACTAAAGAGAAGGGTACTATTGTTCGACCCTTATTAGCCGAATATTGTTTATTTGTAAGGCTCAGTTGATTAACTATGGTAGCTATAGTTAGATTGCAAGCGTTCCATATGAATAGATACTACAATAGTTTTAAATGAAAGAACGTTTTACGTGGAAGCGGTTCGATGAAAAATTTTGTATATACACGTATATACATTTACTTTCTATTGGATAATATCATATAGTTTAGGAGGTATGATATCTAGGCGTGATTATTTCACGGTCTGTGGCAGTGCTACAATACAGGAGACCATACAGCATCTTTCAGAAAAAACAATAGTCCAGCATGAAAAAGCCATGTATACGAGTGTGTAAGAATCCCATATTGCTGAATACATGCTCCGGCATCACTGTAACTGTGCAAACGTTTATATTAACTGAGCTAGCAGGCAAATGGACTCTCATGCCTGAAGCCGAAGTTTGGAGAAAACAATGCCCATTGGTGACGCGGATTTAGTCGATCATATGTCGTCGAAATACAAAAGAAAACTGGTCCACTTGAAAGCAGTTACTATTTTATTTGGAAGCACTTATCAATCAGCAAAAGTTAAATTGATTGGCTGGTCGTATTTGCCTTAGAAAGGCACGAGTCAAAACAAGTGTCTGATTGATGCAAGTTCCCTAACCAAAAGTGTTCTCGTTTATAAAGTTTAATAATTATGTATCTGTTAAATATAAAGATTCTTCAAACAGTTACGTTAACGATCATACTATAGCCGCACTAACAGGAAAATAATTAACGCAGATTAGCGTATCTCACATTTTTCAAAAAGCAAGAATGACCAGTTCAGTCTACAATGTTAAAGGACTTTTAAAAACGTTCAAAGAGTTAAGCAGGATACCTAACAGAACAATAGGGGTACATGGAGCGCATTTAAATAGCCATTCAATTTTACTAGAAGAGAAGACAAATTTAGATGTTAAAGATCAATCTGTCTTCATTCTATAGCACAATAACATGCAACCATTTTTTGCACCGTTCTCGTAGACCACGAACCTTTTTTTGTCCATCTTTGACGTCAAGGATCCGAGCAACAGTCGCATCGTTGTCCACATTTAAGGAATTGACTAAAACAGAAATCGAGTAGGTGAATAAATCGTATGACGAAGGCAATACAGTAATCGTTAAATGTTGGGAAGCAAAAGCATAATCTTACATAGCAAGTGGCTAATTTAAATGGAAAGATAGGAGCTTTATTGGTCGGGCAGACCAAGATTGACACAAAGACAAAGTAACTCGTTTAGACTGTCTCTGAGAAAATCGATCACATACACTTCTCGCCCGGCTGCAGGAAAACCATTTCATCCTTTGGGATGCGGCACTCAAAGAACTTCTTTTTCAGCTCCTCTTCAAGAACTTTTGATGAGCCCATTAGCGTTCCTGTAAAATTAAATACGTAGTAAATGCATTTGATGTATATACAATTTGTAAATTCGAATATGATATTTTTATTCTGCAAGATAGGCTATGCCTTGTCAAATAATCGAATGAACAGGTCGAACAACTAAGGACCATCTTACTGACTTCAGAAGTAAGACAATTTGAATACTAAGCATTTGGCATGATGCAACCCAGAGGAAATAATAGTTTATACAAGTGGCCAACACGTACCAGGAGCTACATTTTTATTATTTTGTTCTGCGAATTGAACGAAAAAAATTTGCATAACGAAAGTGCGAGATCTACAATAAGCACCTACACCTACCTAAAGGATCGAAGAAGCTGATATATTTTGCTCCAAGGGCGTGACACCAGACTGCCATTCGGGAAATATCTTCAAAGTTAAGTTTTTCCTCAAGAATTGCTAGACAGATATGCTTTGGCACATTCTGAAAGTATACGAGGGACCGTAGCGCATATCTTTAGGTATGTAATCATGAGTGACGAATACCTTAGTTACGAGCTTACCCGCAAATCAGTAGTCCTTTGAAAGGTAACAACATGGCTAATAATTCTTACAATTGATTGCTCTTCCTGTCTTAATGCACTACAAGACACAAAGCAGAAAAACTGAGCTTTTTTGTCATTCGAGTGAAACATTCATTCGTAAGGCTTGTGTTTCTCTGAAATTTAGATGAGCGACCACGTTGAGATTCCTACCCACCTTTTTGTATTCTTCACCAGCGTTAAGGATGCTCTGAACCTAAACAGATAAAGCAAAAAACATTTAAATTATTAGTCTATACCAAAACGTAATGGTAACCTCAACGCGTTTGCATGAAACAATTTCTAGGTAAGTTATGGCAAAGTTGCCCAGTATAGCAGATGTTTCAAACATACTTTTTTAGTCTCCTATTAAGGCAACACGTCTATTCATTCTTGATAGGCTTGGACAGACTAAATATAATACAGAATGCGAGATATTAGTGATTGGCAACATAGCTCAAGAAAAGTTAGTTTGTACAAGTGTAAACGCCTCAGCGCATTAAAATAGGCACTGCACCACTAGCTCTATACGGTTTTCTTACAAAAAACAATTATGAGGTATAAAAAAAATAGAAATAATCTTTGCTGTACAAAGGTATTTCAGCGTTGAGTTTTGTCACCCATCAGCAAGCCTGTCCGTTATACCCTGCTCGGCATCTAGTCAGACATGTGATAGACAAAACACCATAAACCTTGTCGCTTTTAGACAGTAAGGCTGTTTAATGTCTTCATTCCACTCTTGATTTCCATAAACCTCTTAAAAGAGCCATGTCGTTTAGAACGCAAATTTTTCGAGAATGATTATGGGGAGAAACTGTTTGGGCTATTTGCATCGTTTACCTGTTCGACGCTAGAAGCTGAGTTGATCGGCATAAAAAGCAATCTGTGGCGAAGTGTTTGTATAAACAGTCTCGATGCGAAAAAGATGGTGAGTGCCAGGAGCCAAACGTAGAGCAGGAAACGGCCAAAAAATGCTCCCACGAGAGCTTCAGACAGTGAATGCAATAGACGGACGCGGTGGTTTTTATTTTAAAAATTCGCACGCAAAACAAAAAATGGGCAGGTCGATAAAACATGTTCGATCCCTTAACTAGCTCGGGAGTTGAATATGGGCATGAAGATCGTAATATTGTCGTCAGAATTGTCGTATTTACAACTGTTGAAGTTTTTTTTGAACATTCATCATAGATACATTGCATATTGAGTGCTTTCGTCTACTGAAAGTGTAGGAAAGATATCAAATAGCGTATTCTACCCTTTGAGGTTTCTTGCAGCCCTGATAGACGGTGCTTAATAATGCTTGTCGCGGTAAACGGTTACAATCAACTGCACTTACCTGTATAGCCTCTGTCCGATTGTGCATATTCTGGAAGATGCTTCTTACGGAGATTCTCGATTTCTTCCTTTGTTAGCGGCGTGTACGTCATCCTGAAATAGAGTTGAACGACTTCTATTGAAATTTTCTAGTGAGAACTTATATTTACCCACTTTCACAGCTAAACCTGTTTTCTTAAAGCACACGAATGTAAGGATCACTTTACCTGGATTGATAATCGTAATAATAGCAATACGGACTGCTCAGCCTAGAATTCCAATAGCATAACTGGTAGTCAGAAATAGAGCAAGTTCAACTTGGACTTATTTAAGGTAGTCAATTGTCATATTTCATGGCGAGCCCGGTGGCTGGGTGCATTTGCGTACGTGTCGCGACCACAGGAGACACGTATATGCACGAATCCGAACCCCAACGTGCAAAAAATATATTCATGAGGTTTTTCTTACGAAGCAATGCAAAAATGATACAGTAAATCTTAAATACTGGCTTATGGTCAGCCCAAAAAAGGGTAGCGTATGCCGTATCAAACCATAGGGCAAGATACCATTTTTAATATTATTATGTAATACATGAAGAACTGCGGGGAGTCTGAACAATCATTTGAATCAACGTTTGACCTCCGAGTTGAACCAGCTGCTTTTGATCACCGAGGGTGTTTGGAACGCGTTCAACTTGGTGCAGTCGATTTTTCGAGCGGTACAACACCTATCGAGAAATGAACTGTTCGATGTATTTATCCTGTTACGTTTATCGGTGCGCTTTTACAGAGTTCTCCATCTCTGTTCGGTCCGAAAGCCTTTCCTCATTAGTTTCCTTCTCGAATTCAAGGCTTCATTATCACGTACACATTCGATTTAGTATTTATCCATTACTAACTTATTTTTAGACAATATGTTTCACAAGATTGTCGCATAGGAGTGGACTTTTTGCTTAAAAGCTTGCTTTAGGCACTTGTGGAATTAGAAATGATGTTACCTAAAACTCTTTTTGTTTGTATAAAATTTCCCTTGCTTCTTATATAAATAAGAAGAAGAATTTTATATAAATAAAATAGGTTTAGCTCAAGCGGGTAATGGCTCATCTTGGCCATTCTGCGCACTCGATTAATTTCACTACCTTTTGACCATCCATGCTTATGTAATAGCCATAAAAACATAAATTGAGCCCACAGACGTGAAAAGGTTATCTGCTCCATTCTATTTCATTTCTATACGTTATTATAATGCTTCGAGATAATAACTGTTTATGAGCTATATGGGATAGAGTTTCATTATGAAGACGATTGCTTACGTTTTGTCCATTCAAAGGGAATTTACACTTTGATCTTATCCAAAAGACCAAGAAAGCCAAGGCAAAGGAATATCCCTCATAACGTTGCCGACGATTTTCGTTTTGTCTCGTCCTTTCCAAGTCGCTAGGTCTATGCTTCGAGAAATACCATATCAACGACAGTTCACGTACAGCCGTGACTTTGACACGATTGCACCTGTTCGCTACAAACTGTTTAGATCATCTGTTCGCCAAAGCATTAATTTCCCAGGACATACAAATTAGAAATCGGCACACGTCGAACGACGTAAAAACGGTAGGATATTCAGATGCGTTGTTTAGTAAAGTGTTTCTTGGCATTCTTGATCAAGACAAGTAGATGTCATTAGCCGCGTACGCTTGTTCGTATGGCCTAAGGTTGTACCAGGTCAAATGGCCAAATCAAAGTTTACGCATTGATAAACAAACTGCTGTTAAAAAGAGGTTCACGTGAAACGTTCCAGAATCAAATACCGTAACGGGACTACACCCTAAAAAGAATCATATATATTAATAAAAAATCGCCGAATCATTATATGATAATGTAACCCTCTGGCACATTATTTAAAGTCTATGTGTTTGTATCTCCTGCCACGTCAGTTGTCTAGATCAACGGAGAGCTCCGCTGATACGCAGCTATAGGACTTCACTACACACCCAGAGCTTTCTAGAAAATTGACTTTGATATAATAGCGTCATCTAATGATTTATCAATGCACTTGACACATTGTCAGGACAGGTTCACTCTTTACAGTGTTACCTAGCGATGATTATCCTGCTTAGTAATGCCGTAAAGGCTGTGACCGAGGCTGCTAAGTACGTGACTGAAGATAACTTTTCGTATGTAGCTTTGATTTAACTGCTAGGAGCCGTTAGAAGCCTACGACAAAAAGCATCCCTATACAATTTAGTCTAAGCAACGGTCCGCAACACCACCTGAGAGGATTTCACAACAAATCTAAATAGCCCGAAAAAAGACTCCACATGATGCCTCTAACCTAGGTCACCGCTGCAGGGCAAACGCACGAACCCTGTCTAGACAAACGTTTGAAACTCGCCAACGAATTACGCGACCCTAGCTGGTTACAACTTTCGGCTTGGTTGCGCTCACCACCCACCTAATATTCCAACTGCCGCATTTACTATCTGCGTCCAGACTTCACACACCTGTTGCTGTTAGTACGGTTAACCCTGGTCGACGATCGTATGGTCAGCCTTGCTAAAAGCGCTGCTTGTTGTTTTCGGCGCTGCAGCTGATGGCCAGCGTTGCCCGGCTTTGCTATCTCGGGTCTTCTGTTTCAACTTTTAGAATGAGGACGAAGTCGCCATCCACGCGCACAGTAGAGCTCAGAATGGCGGCGATCGTTTGGAGCACGAACAGTAAAATGACTACAACGGACGCTTCCTAGAGAATATTGATGAGCAAGGTCCCGCTTAGCCCCTCACCCTCTCCGGCAGGCTTTCCGCATCGATGACGTCTGATGGCTCACGCCCCTACGGGTAAAGGGGATCCCTCATCTATTTTTTTGTGTTCACGAAGAGCGCCCATATATTTTTGCGCGTTTAAAGCTGTCACCAAATAGAAATGAATTATTTCTTGACTATATTGAGCATCAGGTATTCTATGCAGGCGCATGCTGTTGACAGTTTTTAAAGCTGTGTTTCCTAAGAAAGAAGATACTTGGGCCGTTACTGTGTTAGCTCGCGTACGACGATTAAGGAAGCAGCACTATATTCCTATCTACTTCAATTTTGTCATATAAAATGCTGTATAATGATTTGAGACCCAAACATGCTACTGCTTCTCGAGCTGGCACTGAAATTAATATAGATAGGCCCGAAACAACCGATTTACCTTGTGTTGCTTCTGGCGGCTTACGTCATTTGTGTAAATTTTTCCTTATTCTTGCACATGGTCAACCAATTCTCGGTTACACTTCTACAGAAGGGCTCATCTGCAGTATAATTTTTGATTATCCATCGGTAGCTTGGACCATTAGGTTAATTGCTTTAACTTCCCGAAATAGTTTGATTACCTTGTCTGAATACAGTAACTTATGGTACCGTCAACGATAATAGTCCCAACACCCGTTTGAAACATTTCATGATTCGATAACTCTAAAGTACTAGTTAGTAATCATAATAAGTGGGAAGTTTAACATTCGCCTTGTTGTTTCTATTCGCCATACAATGCTTTTTGGGAATTCAAGGCGTGCTGACCAATTGCTGCGGACTTATATTTATTTAATTGACCCTGCACAGACATCGTCTGACGTACGTACTAGCCTGCGGTAACTAGTGATTAAGAAGGAGTTGCAATGCAAACAATGGTAGTAGCGGGAGGGAAATCCAAGTGAATATACAGCGTGTTACACTGCACTTTTGGTTGGCACTTAATATCTTTGATTATAGAGCTAATTCTGCCTCGTCTTTTTTGAAACATCGTTGTTGACGATTATAATTTCATTCAATATTTAAATGCTATAAATATTCTTTAAAGCTGACCATCATCCAACATTTAACGTCCACGATAGCAGTTTTCGCATTACTTCGTAAGACGGACCCCATATAAATGTCAATGTGCACCGGCGGGGATCGAACCCGTGCACCTACGTGTCTCCTCCAGTCGCAAGGCGCATACGAAATGCACCAAGCCACCGAGCTCGACAAGTATTTAGATGCTGTCAGTTTTTAAAACGACAAAGCCACATTTATGTTTGAGATATTTTACTCGGTTTGTTTTGTTGCAGTCACATACGTAAGAATGTGTGCAGAAACTTTCATTAAAAACCATTGAGTTGTTGAATGTTTATGGGAAAAACAAAAACGAAATGCAAATCATTTAAATTTTGAGAGATATCCGTTACAGGAATTGAGAATAAAAAGGTAAGACAAGATATGTGGTGAATCATGTGAAAGCTTTTAAAATTGATTTTACGGCTTCAGCACAAAATAGCTTTCTTTACATTGTCTCACTGCCCTTCACCGTCAATTCCAGACTTTTAGAGGAGATCTGCATCTTAAGAATAGCTTTTTACTTTAGGACGACATCTGATTGCTTCACCACTCGCAGCAACCAAGAACAGCTGGTTCAGTCATTACCATCTTGCTTGTAAGCTACGCTGCGAGCCTCAACACACTGAAACATCTGTGAAAAACAAAGTGTTGCACATTCATGAAGTTTACACTAGTTAGTACACACTCATTCAAAATGCAGATACCATAACAGGTAAGTAGAAAGATGGACCGAAATGACTACGTCGATTTCATGTTGTTTATGTTTATATTGCCGCCAATTCGCGTGGCTCCCATTTAATTTGTAATTTAGATTACCAGTATGCCTAGGAGCCACATATTCCTAGAGCTGACATGAACAACTAGGACAGTCACCGAGTCTTTACAAAGTCATCGGTTCGAGTGACATTTTTCTACTGCCTGAAATTGTTTCATAGAATCTGAGAGCGCTTTCTCAACGACATAATCGAACGATTTCGGGCAGAGAAACCACACTTCTTATCAAAATACTTCAGCCAAATTGCCTCGCTATCGGTGTTGCCAATCATATTAGAGGATTTAAACAGAGAAAACCTGGGACGTCTCGCGGATTGGCAATCAAGCCCCTTCAAAAGGCGTATCCAAACTGGAGGTAAATTTCCTTAATGGCCATTGAGTATCAAATTAATTCGTTAGCATTGTTGTCTTCAGTGCGTATTTTCATGTAGGCTATCAAAATCAATATTATCCATTTTGAGCAAAGGACCAACTTTACACACTTTTGAATACGGCCATGTATGATTTTAAATGGCTAAAACTTTGAATTCGGGAAAATTGTTTCAACTTTTAATGTTTTAAAACATACATTTTATGTCTGGTTTTTTTTCTTATTATTTACAAAGGTTATTGATTTTGTTTGTGCTCTAATACGTCCTCGCCGGAGCAGAGATGGACCAAGCTGCACAAGCGCCCTGGAGAGCAGTCTATGGTTTCGACACACCAAATTCTACTACCAATGCATCTACTCGAATAATTTTTCTCATGACGATTGAAATACTATGTCCATTTTTCGCCTCGACCTTTTGTGTTTTATTTAAGTGGTTGTAAAATACAAAGGTCATTTTTCTATATATGTAGTCTATATGTGTGTCCGGAGTATCATGAGCTGATAAACACGATGCAATCCGAAGGGCCCCAGGGCACCTACGTGAACTAGGTCACTTGGCGACCTTGAAGCCAATTGCCGTTTTGGAATAGAGTTCAACAATGGGGAAAATCGTCCAAGTAGGCGTTATCGTGTCACGCACCTAATATGAAAATAGACAAAATAATACATAATTCCACAATTCCCCGATGATTTCCACTTGGTACGAAGCACATGACCCGATGACAATAAATATATTTGAACAGTATCATGCGACAGCAAATAACCATGACCTTCTTTCTGAGATAAATGACTCCATTTTTTCCATCAATTTTCCGGAAGGGCATGTGTATGTGAAATTTAAACACGCTGCCTTTTAATGACACGTACAGAATGTATTTGAATGAGGCTGATTCAACGTACGGTAGGTTCCTCTGGTGAAGTGATCACTATATAGGCGGTAATGTTGCAGTTATTCAAAGTACCGATGTACAACAAATATTAATATTGTAACACTTCCCGTTGGCTTTTGCAAAAAAAGAGTTTGTGCTTGATTGAACTGACTTTCTGTGTACCTGCTTCTAACTTAGTTCAGGCTATTCAAGTTGATTCGACTTTCAAAGCGACCTCCCTTTTCAATTGTTCGCATGTGTTGGCATAATAAATGTTGCCCCATTTGTGGGTCGTGTATACGGATGCTTTAATAGAGCTGCATTGCCGCAATGAGATACACTATTCATACGTTGTTAAACAAGCAAGCTGACAATAAGCCTGGCGAGAGGTATCAAAAGCGGCGCGGCATTGTACCTATTTCGACCCATCGTGGCGACTGTGTCGTATTGTGAACTTCAACCAGCGTAAAGGTTATAATGTGGGTCTTGCCGGTGCGCCTGATAAACAAGCTAAGTATCTTATTTTACAGCAGCAGCCTACGAAGCTCGTCTTCTTAATACCAACCTTAATACCGATCTTCGTAAATCCTGGATCTTAAAACCGATGAAAATATATACGGTTGAACGACATCTTTCTATATTGCAATATCTCTTCCGTATACATTTTAAACAGAGGGGTACAATCTTTGTAAAATGCATCTAAATGCATTCAATTTTTTGCCGCGATGTACGTTTGTTACACCGTGTATTTGGCGATTAGCTATAAGCCATATGTCGTCTATTGAAGCCGCAAGACACCAAAGGCACGAAGCCACAAAGAATCTGTAGATATTGATGAAGCAAACGATGAACTGCTAAAACGGGATAATTAAATTTTTAGTAGATGCGCCGATAAAACACGATAAGGTAGATGTGTGGGGTATTTTTTAAAAGTGTTTTATTACGGTCGCCGAGATCTGGAGATAAGATTTAGTTTAAACTGCGATTTGCTAATGGATTATCGCTTTTCGGAGGACCTATATCTACATGCAATTACTTATGAAAACCGAAATCTAGTAAAAGTTGCCTAAAACAAATATTTATTTACAAAAGATACAGAAGAATTGGCTGGACACAGCATAACCGGCCAAAAAGACGCGCGTGGCAGTGAACTGCCTTAATATACGCCCTGCATTAATTCTAGGACATGGCCATTGCTAAAAGCCGTCGTCCAACGGTTCTGTTAAAAAAGCGAGAAACGCATTTGACTAACTTCATTACCTACTCTTCCATGAAGAAGTTGTTTCCCGAAGTTCTTCATTTCGTACGTAATGGGTTCCTGGCTGTTACGTACAAATTTGTCAGTCAGATCACCCTTGCATGGCTTACTCAGTCTCCTGCGACCGGTTTCAGCTTTTCCAGTATTTGTGTTCCAACAGGTTGTGAGCAGAACCAATAGGAACTGACCCCTCTATGAAAGCACCGTGGCGCTTTCGTTCCGAATGGGGCCAAACTGAAACAACGACGAAACACCGCTCATGCTACCATACGTTAGCACCCGCGGTGGCCACTTGTCGCTAGTGGAATGGTTATTCACGAAAGATAAGCTAAATATGTTGGATGCCTTCAATCTGTAGTCTATGACCTCGGCCACGGGACATTTCCCAAGGGAACTGAGACCCTCATGAACAGGTAAAATATGCCATTTGAACCCCTTAACACTGGAACGATGGCTCGCTTTTGTGGTTTAGTATACGAGCATATACAATCGGCCACGAATACAGAAACATTTTTACGCAGGTTGTGGGGCCTGAAGCGGACATGTTATGAGAAAGACGCCGCTGCGCTGTGTTCCTACACGGGCGGCACGGAGTTCATTTCCCTGGTTGGATCCGTCACCGCAAGAGAATAACGAGAGTTGCCCTACGCTATCCAAATCACGTCAGTTTGGCCTTCAAACTTTCGCGCTGTTTATGCATTAGGCTTTATAGGATCCATACGTTTTCATCTGTGCATAGCAGAAAAGTCTATCAATGATCATGTGGACAAACAATTTTAGTGCTTATAAAAATTTCAATAAAAAATATGCGATAATAAAAACTTTCATTGGGCGTATGTTTATGTAGTAATATGAATATAGTCTTGTGATGCATATTCCTTTAATCAAAATCTCAATAAGGTTTTATGAGACAATATTCCTGTTCTGTATTTCCATTCGTCGGAATTAGTTGTATGCTGAAAATCGAACGATCGCGCCAGATGGTCAACTTTTGCTGAGGAATTCCGGAAACATTCAGCATGTAAATTTTCAACATATTTAGACTGGTCTTAGGCGATTTTTCACAGGCGCAATACGTCAATAGCTAACTAGCCAACATGCTCATTAGATAGACTGATAAAAAATATTTGGAAGATTGCAATCGATTAAACGCAGGCTTAAAGAGAAAATTCAATTCCTCCCTCAGACGGTTCCACAGCAAGGCCGTACTATCTTTATGAGTTTGCCTATTTTTTATTCGCAAAACTCCGTACCAGTAGAAAACTCTTGTCTTTCACTTATATTCAACGTCATTTTCCAAGCTGCAAACTGGGTGGGCATTTCAGGTAGGCTGCAACTTTCGTTTGTCTTCACGGGCCACTAGCTTGCTCTAGGCTTATCTCATTTATTCAGGCGTTCGAACTGTTACCACTGCTTGGCCGTTGCTGCCATTGGCGACAAGCTCCCACACACGACACCGATCGAAGCAGGTACCTCACGACCCTGAGAATTCGACATATGAATGGTAGCCCCTAGTGGTATGTATTCGACCGGCCATCAACGCCATGTCCCCTATACTCGAAAAACAGCAGCTCACGAAGGCAACCAGGCTGACGCGAAACACAAACCCCCCTTAGACGCTATGCGCAGCCACCCTCTGTGTTCTATAGACTTGAACTCATTGTCCTTGGCCGGTAAGTTTAATCATCAATAGCGTCCAATACGATAGCGTACCATGGCTATCTTTTGTGCCGAAGTATAGCTAACTGCTTGTTAAATAATATACACAAACACCGATCCCCATTGAGTGTTCCTCGGGCAGTCGCTTGCGTGCATGCAGTTCAACAGTGAATGCTTTTGCTGGCGTTAGACGGGTGCTCCACCGAAGGTTTAACCTTGAGGTTATGTGAGTACCGCGAATAGGGGGCGCATGGAAGGGGTAATGAGGTGCCCTCTCCCATGGAGGCGCCACCATCGAAGCTCACGACTGCTTCCCCACCACGTGAGGACCTGCTTCGCTGAACGCCGTGCTCACGCTCCGAATTGTGAAGTTCCGCTCAGTCTCGCAATCGACGTCTAGTCAGTGCGTTATCTCGCCCTGGACAGACGACTTCGATGCTACTCAGAAGAAGCGCGTAGTGTCAGCAGCTCGAAGTTTGGTTAAAAAGAAATAAAATGATCAGTCTAACCGTGATGATGTTATGATCAGTGAGGCAGATTGTTATAGGGCATATGTGAAAGTGTATGATCAATAAACGGAGTGCAACGCGAAAAATCAGAGCACGACAAGAAAGTTCATGGTCGTCGAAGAAATGTGCTAGTCTAGAGAATGCCTTTTCTCATTTATTGAAAATTCAATGTGTGTCGTGACGGTGACCAGGGCTTGGAAGTACACTCGACGTTGCGACGACGTGGTTGCTTAGTAACTCGTCAACAACGTGACGCATGTGGTTCGGGCATTTGTAGATTAATAGCGATTTCGTGGAATATTATTGCTATAATGTGACCCATCAGCTACAGCAAGAGCAATGCATTTCCGTTACTACCACTGCCTCCAGCATTTACGGACGTGTTTTACCAGTTTCAGCGCGACAAGCTAGTCAACCAGCCCAGCTAGAAAGTCCATTGTAAGTGCGATTGATCAATATATCATATGTCTCCAAAGACTTGCTGTGAAGCTCACTGCTGGCCAGCAGGACATTTTGTCCAACACATTGGTATAAACCGGTTCAACGTAGTATCTGTGTTTAAACTATTGTGAGTTCGAAACTTTTTAGAAAATGGACCGGGGCTACCTAATTAGGAGTTTCGTCTGGCGAGGCGAAATCGGAAGTACACAAGCAATCAACGCAGACGGATAGGGACAGCATTTTAACTAACTTTATCTTTAGTTGTAAATCAACCATTCATTCTTAATCTCAAGTTTTTTTTAATGCGATTGTGAAATTCCATACGCGCTTAAAACACCAGATGAAGAAGAGTTCTTTCACTTATATAAACTCGTAGTTATGACATACCTGAGCCTGAAGCTGATAAAATTGACATAATTCTATTTTTATATACCCGTAATATTCAAAGCATGCTGAATAAGCTGCTTAATAAGCTCTTTTTTGTTTACCTGATTTCATATAAAAACATTAGTTTAGTAATGAGTTGCGTTTCACCTTGGCGACATGGCAAAGAACGCCCGTGACTAAAAGATTTCTAGCATTATAACTATCTCATGACAATTATCCCTAGGATATAGAATTAGGTGAGCAAGGTCTGATATTCAAGGATCCGTGATCGGCATCCTTTCCATTTCTGATATATTTGCTACAATGGTTGCCTACGCGGGCATTTATTTCGGTTTGATCACTGGTACAACAGTTGCGAAAAAAAATTAGGACGCTCCACTGCCGATTAATGGTAGCCAATAATAAAAATTCCGTCATTAGGCGTTCATCGTGTCTAAATAAAGGCTCATGAAAAATCATGTTGAATTAATTCTATAGAGTACCTGGATTCATTGCATTGGCAACGCAAACAGTTGATTTATAGCGCATGATATAATGAGCTTTTAAGGGCGCGTTATACTGTTTATTCATGGTATCGTATAGCACGTTTTATTGAGCTCGCCTTAGTCCATCTTTGACATGAAGTTGCTGACACCATTGAACATAATTACTTTGTCTTGAAATGTTATTCAACGTGTCAGCCGCGTTCAAATGCCTACTGTGTTATTTCGTTCTGCAAATACTGGTAATCATTTGATTCTACCCGCCACCGATTAGTTTATCTTTCAAAGCAGGAACTAAAGAAAATATTTTTAGGGCTGACTATCAGCCAACATTTAATCAATCAGCGAGCTTGGTCTCGTCATTGATGGGACGCAGAAATGGCAAAACTTGCTGGAATGATCCCGCATAGGTACTGCACCACTGTTTCAGTGCGATATCGCCTACGGCGATTAAATGGATCGTTTAAATACTAGGATTTTAATCAAATTGATAAATTGCCCTGTAATGCATTTGACTTTATTTGTGTTATAAAAATTTGAGCATTGCAACATTACAAGTACCGCGAATAATTCTCAACAAATCTACGATGATTAATTATCATGATCCTTTTAAAGTTTGTGTAATATCAACCGATATCAAAGGTCTGGAGATGTGCCAAAACGCTCCTTCGGTATCTAATATGAAAGCCTCAGGCCGTCCAAAAAGCTCAAAAAATGTGGACCTGATACATATGAGCCAAAAAACGCCATATATATTTTGCTAGACTACAGACAACATCGTATAGTTTCATTTTGTCACACTGTATTTCTTCCTAGTATTTCATTCAATATTAGTTTTGATTCACTGGAATTTCTGTATTGTGAGAAAATACCTGTTATTAATTCATAATTTATTAAGCACCGCGTAGTACAACAAGTAGATATAAATAAACAAATAACTGAGGAGCTCGTGAAAACGAGTTGCTGATGTGCTTCAATCAAGACTGAACACGGCCAAGAGTACCTCATTCTGTTCATTTCTTGGCCGAACTAAGCTGAGTTTTCTAGGAAGGTCAGCGAGACGACACGTGCACATCCCACCGCATGATATCTTCCGCAGATATAACCGCATGTGTATATGCACGAGATACATATCATGTAACCAAAGCTTATGCGTACTGCACGCTCCCAATTTTTTTATATGAAGGCATCTAAATATCCAATATTTCCTACTTAGTTTTTGTTAATCCAATTAAAACTATTTGTCATCTTCGACTACCAATGGATACGGGCACCGGAATATATCGTCGCTAAAGGGGCCTCTCAATAAATAACACGAAGTCCAATTTTCGGAAAGTAAAGGCTCAGCATTTCTGGTAAAAGCCTTCAAAAAAGCTACTAATATGGCCATTTTTAATTCGCCGCTTAGGAAGTGTGGCTTTGAAGATGAGTAGAAAAGTCTTTGTGTGTAAATAGGATTTTTGCAGTGACTGACACGACAGTAGAATTAGCATAGTATCGACCGTGCCTTGGTTTCTGGCAGCGATGACATTAAGAATACAACAGCACCAATTATTAGAGTATTCAGTTCGTCTTCGTAATTTGTGCTCGAATTCGCGTAATGTGGGGCACAAAACTTGGCGTTCTCTTGTACGAGCTGTGGCGAGATTAGTCTTCCGTTTTGGTGTAGTCTCGCTCTGCATTCGAGGTCCTTAACTCCTTAGCTGCCACCCGTCTGACATTCTCGATTCTCTTCCACCCTACTTTAACCTCTCTGCGCCGCAGACCATGTGGCCGCTGCGCTTATGTGACCCCACGAAAAGGTAGCGTCAAAGGGTCGTCAATTACCCTTCAAAAAGGTGCTCGTCACAGGGCACCTCGGCCACTGTGCTCTGGACGCAGCGTGGCTCGCTACCATAACCTCTTGTTCGACAAGGGCCCATTCTTAACAACCCACTGACGCCTCTCTAACCGCAAGGCTCTTCGTCGCCTCTTCACTCCGAATTCCCTCATTGGGAAGGCGTCTCAACTTCCCACTTCTGCTCCGAGGCGCTGGCTTTGTCCCGTGTCAGCCAGCGGTTATGCCGCCTAGCTCGAAAGCGACTCACCCATGGAAGGAACATTTAAAAACAAAAACAGTGCAATAAAGTACCGACATTTGTCCCTCCCGCGCGACTCCTTAGACATATTACGCTAAAGGTATTCCTCTATGTACAGCCTCATTTGTTTTTGATCCAACGGGCCGTTTGACGTGCCAGCTTCCTTCTCCTTTCATTGTAATATGTATAAGGGAAAAAAATCTTCTAGTGGCTTAAAAAAGGCCTAAAAGAGTTTCTGATAGATACGGAGAGCAGGCTGTAGAATATTAAATTGGTCCTGTTTCGAAACGGTAGGTGTTTTATAGGACAGATATATTGCAACACATCAGTATAGCTTTCTACGCTCATCTAGAGCACACAACCAGCCTAAATGAGATTTGCTCAGAATTGCTTCGATTTTAGCTTGAAGCATATAAAAAGTTAGGCGACAAAGGGGCCGCCACCAAGGCGATGAGTTTGTGGGCAGTGGGTCACCATAGAACTCACACTAAAGCAATGTAGACAGACTTGTAGCTAGTTAATTTGCGCCCTAGACATTGTCGCGACAAGCAAAATGGCTTAGACCAATCGGACTTGATAAAGTTGGGGGCATAAGAATATGAGATTTATGACGCATTCAGCTATTCGTTTGAACCAGAAAAGCCCACCCAAGCTACAGTGGACAAGAATGTCTATGTAAAGCGCTACACAAAAGCTTGATAAATTTATGACGGCAGATTCTTCACTTCCCATTTACTCGGAGTAACGCCAAGGCGGTGGTCTAGAACCAGATGGGCACACTAAATAAGATGTAGTACTGCAACACATATTATACTAGTGACCTAAATTCTCTATTACCTAGGCGAGCGTTGTATCACGTCAAGAGTAGCAGCTCAACCAGTATAACTGTTGATTTGTACGTTTATAGCCTATTGTAGCTCTAGAACTACACGATGTTTCAGGACGGTTGTTGACTCTGCTCATAAGGAAAGTCGAAAAAGGTAAAGCCTCGCCCCAGCCCCTTTGATGAATAATATTATTCGTAAAACGTCGTACCAGTTTACACAGCATATTTATGAAAATTACATCAGACGTCAGGAAATACAGATAATAAAATCGCTTTTAATTATGTTGAAGTGTAACTGGCATAATATCTACCAGCCTTACAGAATGTTTCAGTATATTGCTGGCTTGAATCTACCAAAACGCTAAGGTTTCGCGTTTTTTACTTTATTTTAAGCATACAATTTGTAAACGAGTGCGAAGGCTCTGCAAAGTAATTGATGCTATGTGATTCGGTTAAATATTTGTATATATGCCAGCTACGTGTCCAATCGAAGGGGAATTTTAGGACCCACCGTTCGAGAGTCCTCGGATAATTTGGGGCGCCTCTATATATTGCGAACCCGATCAGATATAGATTTCCCTTCTTAACGATTTTTATTTGGTTACCAGCAAGAGCAGACAAATACAAGTTTGTTTTGCAGCTGAATGTCTAGAGATATACCGTTATTAGGCCATTGCTTTCTTGTTGCTTGAGTACGTGCGTCCACATAAATACCGGGAGGCCCCTTGGTCGCACTTCGCTTGCAATCGAAAAACGATGTTCACACCAGTTCTAGTCTAAATAGATATTTTCTATCTCGCGATTTGTCTTGCAGCAATGTGCGTTTGTAGCCGCAATACAACTTTAGTGAATTGACCGGTTGTCCATGTGTCGGCCGGTGCATCAGCCGTCGATTGCAAAATAGGTTAAGTGGATGTTGCAGTTGTTGAAGCGCTGCTACAACAGTAGGTCATCACAGGCTATTCATACATAGCAACTAGCGCAAAGATGCGGTTAATGGCAAAAATGCCTTAGGCAGCTGTATTCTACCCCACGCTAAGTGACGTTTATTAGCTAAAGATGAAAGCAGACAGCCATTTTAGCTGTGTTTCAATGCAGGCCCATGGTACAGGACCAGCATTGATTCTAATATTCACGCCCATGAATTCTTGGGATATTTGCAGCTAAAAGCATGTTCAAGAGGATTTTCTACACAAATAACACTTTGATGGGAAGGACCACGCCCAAAGTGCAGCTCTAAGGCTACTAAAAGTAAAATCTATTGATAAGTACGTGTTGAAATCATGCTGAAAACATAACAGCCACAATTTGTAGATGTGTATGTTATGTTAATCAAATAAGTTACTATCCATAGTTTTGTCAACCCACTCTTTTCTCTAACGATAGATAGTTTTATATAGCGATTCATCTTCAAAACCTTCTTTTCTGATTCAGCAACTGATTCAAGTGTCAGTTCAAAATATTCCGATCGCTGGTTACCGACATTGTCCTTCGGGGAATTGCCTGTTCTAAATTTTGGACATAAGCTGCTTGTGTAGCTCCCGCTGAATTCGAAACCTAACATGAATGGTAGTCTATATGCATGCCTGCAGCAGCATAACTGAGTAGATCACACATATAGTATTGAAAAAATGGCACGATGGTCGCGTAATTTGTCTTATTACTACTACGGCTGATTCGCCATTTTTTTCCGCTAATAGGCGTTTAACCGCAGTTTAATAATGCAGCTTGTTTTGCAGGCAAGATATGTGTGTTGCGGATGAGGTTGCCTTGTGTGATGAGTATCTGTGGCTAGAACGTTTTCCTTATTATTAATACCCCCTTTCTGTGTTGACTGGATAACCGTTGCCGGCGCCGCTATTTTGCTGTCTTAATATTAATCTATTCCTGTTAGCGGTCACAAATTTCCTCCAGAATTATCGCTTGTCAATGTTTACCGTCATGACGAAAAACGCTCACACTGGGAAATCGTAGTGAACCCAGTAGCTATGATTAAAGGAAAGGCCATCGGCTGTTACCGGGCATAGCCGAATCGAACAGGTCTATAGCACGAAGAATAGCAACTTGAAAAACACGATATTAATTAAAGTAGGTCTACTGTGTCCCAAGCTTATAACAGAATAGGTCTACATCTTAAGTAGTTTTTACCTTGTGCGGCCTCTGGGTAATGACCAAATGAGATATGTAATTTCCGTATAAAGTATATCAAGACAAGGCGAAAGCCTCTGAACATAGTCTAAGTATACCAAATTTCTGAGGCTATCAATAATATGATGCCTAAATCATAATATATAATTTACTAATGCCGGTAAGAAGCAACATGAAAGCAAACCAATGCAATGAGCGTTTGGAGTCAAGAGAAATAAAAATGAACGTGGCACCAGTTTTATTCAAAGGCAACGTTGTCTAACGGCCGTCAGTTTAACCAATAGCTTTGCCAATTATCGTTTTCGTAGCATTGACTTTTACGCAGATACTTCTAGTCAGGTCACAAAGTCTCTCCTGGCATTTTCACGGGCAGGTCGAAGTCCTTCGCCTCTTAAGATCTCCTTTGCGAGTTCAGGATTTATTCGGTCAATCAGTCACTCCTGTAAATCTATCGTTTGTGTTACCGCTCTGCCGTGGCCAAAAAGGAAAAAGACTGAATGTTTGTGTTGTTGCGACGGCCGTTCTTTAAAGCGGGGGGCGCTTGCTGATCCCAGGCCTCTACATCGGCTTGCGTCAACATCCTGGCTTCCGTCTCTGACATCAGCTGTATACTCCTGAATAAGCAATCCTGTCCTCTCGGCAGGCGCACCGCTGCTTCGATATCTCGTAGGCCTGATCCGCCGCCGCCCATACCCTGTGTCCTGAGGGATGCTTCATTATCCTCGCCTGCTGATCTCCTGTGATGTCTTCACACGCATATGACCTGATTGTGTCGTTACAAAAGCCTTCACATATAATACCGGCACACAAAGAAGGGGTAAATAGGTGAAAATAAGTGAGAGAAACGTATGCTTAAACGCCTGGATATCAACGTGTAATATCATAAGGTAGTTTTTTACAATTCATTACGGCTATCGCTGCTAAGGTACCCGTAATTTGATTCTTGTTTTCGTTAAACCGCCCCGTCCCTTCCCGTCCAAAAGGCCATCAACCGCTCGTTTCGGTCGACGACCTTTTCGAGTTCCTCCTTAAATCACTCGGTCTGGTACGTTACGCCATATCATTCACCAATGTCTACTTGAAATGGGCCAGTGCACGTACATGTATACATTCTCCAAAAAAATTTGTACAGAGCTAACTTTAGCAACGCGGCCCTCAGAGCGTGCAACTTGGCCGCATGAGGTGGCTAAATCTGTGTCATGACGAGCTATAATGACGATTACTCTAGGTTCTAATAAACAGTCGCCATAAGCAATAAAAAAGACAAAATATAGAGAAGGAAGTCTGCCACTTTTGTTTTCGTAGATTAAGGGTTTGCATCCGCACTCTGTTGTTGAAGGTTACCGTTGTTCCATTGGTCTTTCCGTTCCGAAGGGCACCGTAGTTTGGATGCAAACTTCAACCCCTCTAGTGAGTGCAATGAACGTTGAGCTCCCGTTATGTGTCTATTAATCGCAAAAGGTTTGTTATTTTATTTGGAGGGTCGTTAACCGCAACAGCGGCCTTAATATGAGTTCTTCTCCGTGCATGTTAGTTGCGATCGCATATACTGCTTGGTACATATTGGGGAGGCTAAGGGTACGTTTCGAAGCGCCACAGCCATTACAGTTTGCGCTGTACCAACCAACTACTCTCCTTTCGACTTATTGATAAAACCGATATTAACAGAAGAGCATAAACGAAGCGTTGGCTAACGTCTAGCTAGATCTCTTTGCGCTCAGATTACTATCTTACTATTCGCAAACGTAGCTATTCAAATGTGTGACACATATTCGGTGTATTAGGTTAGGCTTCGATCAATAACATAACTACGTTGAGTATCTGAATTTGAACTTAGCCAAAAGTAGATAAACAGGGACGCCTTAAAACCGGTCGATAACATCATCTGTTGACCTAAAATAGAGACACTTTCGCTATATTTCATAAAGTTTGACATGGCCCTTGCTCTTCCGCCAAAAATTATCAACATTTTAAAATCAAGAGCTGTTTACTAACGCGTTTTTGTGCCTGTGGACTGTAACCGTATGCCATGGATTCAGCCACTAACCGTGCATCCTCGCAGTATAATTGCAGAGCATGGCACATAGCAGTAATATTTGCCTAACCACGACTACCATTGCAATTTTCAGACTTTAGAATATCATCAAACATCAGCGAAGCCGTGGATGAGTTCTTCGGTAGAATTTCGCCATGCGACGTCGAGGTTACCCCCTCTCCACCGACTGCGTCTTCGCATCGTTCCTGGCAGCAGTAACTACATTGCATTTAATCACTACGCCAGTCTACGGTGAGATGCGCCATTAACGTCACATCAAAGCTTCAAGTTGTGTTCAGTTTCTGTAGATGTGGCTGTGTAGTGCATCAAGCCTACGGGAGTCTTTGTAGAATAGTATTAGCAAACTTATACGAAATAGTTTGATGGTTGAAGCAGATTAAAGCAAGTATCAAAGTGACCCTACCTTGTATAGAACCAACATTGATGATTCACATGAACCTTTGTTGACGAAAACGGCAACGCTCTTTTGCAGATTTCTCAATGTAACTCAACATAGGATCGTTGAAACTATACAAACTGAGGCTCAGCTATTTGAAAAAGGTTGCAACCAATTTTATTAGCAGTGCAGGAAACGAAATTGTATGCTTTAGGTGGTTATATTATAGATAGATTAGGACTAATACTTCTGGTAACGTGCACTGTCATACGACCCAGATAACAGAAGGAAGAAAACGCATTTTCTAAAGCGTTTAGGGAATGCTTTCCTATCGGAGAAACCTACTTTATTCTCGTATTTATGAATCGATGAAAGCAAGTAAATAATAGCCCATAAATGTAGGCCTCTGAACCCAGCGTTTCAATTGTTAGTCTATACGGTGGTAAAGAGATTTAGTCCTTCAACGAATTAAAAATATGAATGAGAAGAGATCGAGGAAATCTTCAAAAGAGCAATAACGCTTCCGAATATCTTCAAAGCCGTTGTTAAATAGTTCGTAGGAGTCACTAAAGAGTTGCGTGTAAAAAATATCAAAACAAAACCAGTCCTCCCTGGAATACAAATGGACTTTTCGCGACATTAAAATATAGCCGTATCATTGTGTTTTTCTCATGTGTTTAATTCAAGATTATCGATTACAGCACCCCTACAAAGCGCATACATGGGCTTTGCCGTTGCAAATCTACACTATCTTAATTTGTTTTCCTGTGGTTAGTGTTAATCTAAGGGAATATATATATGGGCCACCTTCTATAAAGGTTACAATTATAACTAGTCAGGCAAGTTCGATTACAAATGACTTTATACATTTTTAGAAATAATCTTCAACAGGCGCATGAAAAGTTTGAAAATGCCTGTACCGCAACTCATGTTAAAAACTCGCAGAAAAAAATTAAAATAATTTTAGTACTACTTCCTCCAGCCCACCGCTGTTACCCCTCAGTAAGGAGATCGGTAGGAAAACAGCACAATGCCATAGTGGTTTCCAATATGGCAAAAAAAAAAAGATTCCACATACAAAAATATACAAGAGCTTGGGCAGGGTTAATTAAGTGTCGTGTACATTTTTTGTTTTATCGTCATCTTTTTGTTTTTTTTTTGTTTTATCATGTAGCAGGGTGAGGTAAAGCCAGTACATACCTCATTCGGCCGACGACATAACGGCCAAAGGCGGTAGCGCTAACAATCTATTCCCTATGTTCTTTTACTGGTTTTACTAGGATTGGCGCCAAACATCGATTACTCTCACAATATGCGCATTCTGCGCCTTCCAAAATCTACGCCGATCGGAACTGTTGTCTATCGGCTAAAAGGTAACATGTTGAATACTTACTTGTTGTTCAATCCCAGCAGATAACATTTAAACTAATAGCTACTCAAACTTACATAATATACAATTCAATGTATTGTATTCTATCATGCACAAGTTCTCTCATTCCAAAGTGCAAAACACGACATTAACGCTGAATCGCGCAAGCCTAACAGTCAACATCGTTTCGGATGCATTAGGCTCGGATTCACATACAACGACACTAAAATTCGGAGCGCGCAATCAGGAAGGTCGAGAACTGCTCGAATTTCATTCGGTCAACTTAAACCAGGCGGATGTTATCCTCCGACAAGCGCTTAAGGTCAGAAATGATAGAAACTAGGACAGGAACATTTCACGCTCACATTTCTGTGAAAACAAATATTGAAATGACGTATTCGGCAAGCGAGGTGTTTGTGGAAGCTGCCACAAACACCGGATTGCGAACAATAAATATATATAGGCGGTGGCCAACTAAAGAGGATCCATCGTCATTCCGCGTTCGTGATATTTAGAAGACGAAATACTATGTGGCATAGTAACCCACCTGGAGTTCCAATCGCCATAAGGAGCATGCATATTAAGATAGTAAAATAGAAAACCTTATTAATCGAAATCAGCACATCTTATATTTGCTTGCAAATACTTTATATGCAGTTTTACAATTTAAAACAGCGGCGATTATTCACACATATGCTATTACATTTATTAAAGAGCATATACAGCATATACAGGTGGATTTAGTATCTCAATAATAACTCTTAGGCATTTTTTGTTACAGAAAGAAAATTATTCTGTCACCTTGTTTGTAACGGACGGAAAAGAGGTGAATATTGTACATGCTCATGGCCTTCACACCATTTTAGTTCCTTCTTAGCTCAATAATATCGCTCTAAGACTGGAGCGACGTTATTGGGTTATTCAATCCAACAACATCACCCCGATATTATATTTTAAAATGGGTTTTTTTGTTGACATGTCTTAGATGATGATGAATATCTTTGAACACGATCCTTAGCTAACTAATCTATTTTTGCAACGTTACTGCAATTATAGTGGGAAGTCTTTTAACCAGAGTATTTATAAATTATATAATGTACTACCTGCTGATATTAATGCAATTCAAAATTAACCTCGTAGAATTCATTTCATTAAATTTATGTTTGCATCAATCTTATTATAATGTAGAATCTAGTTAATTTCGTGCGCCATTTAAAAATTCTTATAGCGATAATTACATATGCTTGCAGACGACTGAAGTGGATTCGAGTATCGTCGTAACAAATGGCTCTCTTTCCAATCCATTTGTTGACACGCCATCTGTAGTTAAAGTCCCTGAGGTAAGTTACAGATCTCCTCCAACTGGGAATCAACTAGCATCATGTTATTTACACCTGTTGACTAGGGCTGGACGATTAGTTTGGGCTTGGTACTCTTCACGAAAAGTATCGACACTGATGTAAATTACCGTGTACTAATCTAAATTATAAGATACGCGAAGTACCTGACATGGCGGGGTTGTTGTTATTATTTCCTCAGTTATACCGTCCGAGTTCGTCGAAATACGTGCACAACCGACAACTTACGTTCTAGCTTAGTGACATTTGCTGACTTATAATTCGCTCGCTGGCACCGTTACAGGCAAAGAATATTGCAAATAACATTGTAATTAGTGAACAAGCATTCAGTGCCTATTTCATCAGCTAGGCTTTTCCATTATGCAGTCGTCTGGGCTGTTGTTTGACAGTAGCTGGCGTGCTAGCTCACCAGGTCGCTTGCGTTCGCAAGGATCTAACAGCGTGTGCCATTGCCTTATGCGTTTCTGAAGCTGAAGGTGGCCGAGATCCTCCCCTACAGCTCTGTATACATGTCCATCTATGCATCTCTGCCATTCTATTGATCAGGAATAATTAATGATTATTCGAGCCCTAGGGGAGGGATCGCGTCGGGGAAGAAGAAGCGCATCTGGCCAAACCGCACAGTCTGACGTACGGTGGTCAGCGAGGGGATCTCTGTGTTCCTCGGGGCCTACCTCCCGCGCATATTGCGCGCCTCTGTCCAGGCTTCCTACGTACAGACATGTACACAGAAACAATACGCGCGTAAGCCTGTTGACCGACATTGGCTTTGAGATCAAGCCCTAAAAATAAATCATCGACTCTGCGTGATGTCGGTATTACGACATGTATACAATTTACAAACCGAGCCTAGACGACGAACTGACGAGTTTTCTGCTGCTATAAAGGACAATGACTCTAATTACGTTTATATAAGATATATTATTGTATTAATTCAAACGTCATTGCCAAAGCTTAGATAAATGATGGCTGTAAAATTTACCTTACATAATAGATTTGTTGGCTAAATGGTCATTTAATACCTAGAAGTGTTTGTTTGATGTACACAGTCTGACATTGTAAAAACGATAGTCAACATCTCTATAATTTTCAAGTTGAGCCTGGACAACTAAGTAGTCACTACCAACGTGAATTTAGTGAAAACATTCATTTTATTCGGATGGTGCTAGTTAGCAAATGCTAAAATGGAACCAAACGACAAACCGTCAGATCCTCTACCTTTCATAGTTTTGAATGCTTTTAATTCGCACTTCTGGAAACAAAAGCGCGACATTTAAGAGACTACGACTGTACCGAGAGTAGATTTTATCAGATTTACCTGTTGGTCACCTCGCAATGTAACCATATGAAAAAACCTATGCAAAAGCAGTGCTCGTTGCTGTCAATACAACTGTAAACAGCCAAAGAGCAGTGGCTCAATCGGTGGAGTTTTCTAATAGCTGCATACATAATGGGCTATCTATGACACTAGAATTATCACTATAGCGACTATTCAAGTAATTTATTGCGACCTTATCTAACGAGATACGAGGTTAAATAAATAGACCGTTTACGTATAAATACAAACGGTGTGGTACCGCTTTGGGGGAAATAATATGCGCTGTCGTATCGCTCCTGGCATAGCGATGTACTACGCTCAGAATCGACATGTGTGACAATTCGTTGGGTTAATACCGATAGATGTGTGTCGTTGTGGATCATAGACGTTTTCTCTACCATGCAGCTTATCCAAAAAGTGCGACATACAAGGAAATAACACAAAGCACTTACGGTGGAAAAATTTCTTAGTGAATTTTCCTAATAGCCGATGAATTCTCTAATTTAAGAGACGGTTGTTAAGGACAGCAACTGACGTTATATTCACTCTAGTTATCATTCTGGTGACACCATTTCGAACAAATTGTTTATTGCACACATTTATTTGGTTGATTCACTAACTTTTCATAATTGCTTTCAAACGGCTCGAGGTATTTATGAATAGACTTCGGCCTATCAGGTTGTCTTTCACTCTCGGCTCAGGCCTTGTTATCGGAAATTGAGCTCATCATAAGTAAAAGTTTCAACAAGCAAGGAACGCATATAGTAGATGGCGTAAAGTAGAATATTTACTCGATATCGGTTAACAACACTCGTTTGAATCATGGTAAAAGTTCCCCGCTTGAGAACTTTATATATGATAATCAAAATTATGATGACAACCACGATGCTGATGGCAAATACGATTATGATGAGGATGCTGGATTGGCGGTGGTAATATCCACAAAAAAATAAACGAAAAATAATAAGACTCTCTACAGTTAAAACTTTTTTGGACGCTTTCCATAACCCCCGGCAAGCGGTGCATTCGGGAATTCCATTTTGTCTCACTATAAAAACGTTAAATAACCTTGGTAAAGCTTGATTATGAAATAGCAAGCAAAGCCTGCAAGAACCGTTCTGAAGAGGTACATGACACCATCATACATTGTCGGCTCTGTTAAACTCATAACGTTTAGTCTATTCATACATGAAAAGCAGGACGCTGAAAAGTTCCAGTAATATAAAAGCTATTTTTGGCAATTACGAAATACTCGCAGCAGCGTCATATATCGAGCCATTAAAGCTACTGTAATACCTGTACCTCAGCATCATGCTGCATCAATCAGGTACGTCCACCTTATTTACCTATGCCTATTTTATGTACCCGTGCCCTCTTTTGAGAATTACCTGAGAATCAAGGTCGTTTGTTGTGCCGACTACATGACAGCGTACATACGCCTGTGTGATCGCATGTGTACGGTGACGAATATTGCTTCTATAGTGTACGACAAAGAACACATTCTCATCTCTGTAATTCAATTTGAAATACGGACGCTCGATAGCAATCGTCGCGAGCACAGCAGCAGTGCGTCGCGTCGCGTCCCAACTACCAAACAATAGCGTTGCGGCCTGACAGCCATGGGTTAGAGGGTCACTGTAAAGTGGAGCTGACATTTACGTTAGCCGCGACTAAATTTAGTTACTTTGTAGGTCTACCTGCAGTTGTCGTGGAGTGCCACAGTACCAAATTTAGTTGTATAGGCGTGCCTCGCGTCACGTGAAGACCACGACTGGAAGCGACCGACCGGAACGCATATTTAGTTGATTGCCGCTGTGAATATCGTCGGATAGAAACGTCATACTATAAATAGCCATTGATACGTCCCGTGAACCTAACTGAAATTATGCTGGTTATGATCGTCATTAGCGACGCTGGCCGTGACAATCCTGTTAAATATTCTGTCCGGTCCACAAAGTCGTCTCGATGAAGATGCGCTGGTGGCGTACGCGCCCTTCGGCCCACCCTCAACATCGAGTGGTCAATCTCTTGGAATACGACGCGGTCATACAGCTCGTACCTGATGGCGCTTTTAGTTAAACTATTGACGCTAGGATATGTAGGCCCTCAGGGTGCACGAAAATAAATGCAGTTGGTTAGCTTATGATGTTTCTGTTATTCTATCTGTGCGGAGTGCCATAAAGGAACACCATTTTTTTAAACATATAACTGAACATACGAATAGACTTGATTTTATCTCGTTGGGCAACAAACTTCAAACAAATGACTGGATTGAGTTTCATGGGAGAAAGGTATTTTTAGCCCGTAATTGAACGAGCTTGGTTGATCTGAGTTGGCACGTCTGAGTTAAGTCGATCTTTTGAATTTAAAGTTACCGGTTTCTTTGACATTAAATGAGTTTTAATTTAATGAATCGTGTAATTTGTCTCCCTCTTCACAGAGGAAGGGAGACTGAAATTTCGCACCGTTAAAAATAGAGTTTCGGGCTTGGCGTACTCTCCTTTTGAAATTCACCTCGACCAAAACTTACAACGTAAAGACCTGCTCTATGCGCTGAACATCGGAATTGCAATTCCGGTTTGGAATAATCGAAATACGATGTCTATTTGCAGTATTTTTCCCATACAATATTATTATTCTCAGGAGAAATCAGACGGCAAACCAAACTCACCTCGGATTCTAGCACCGCAACAGCACCACCTGGCATTTACTCACTCATTCTGTGGATTCAACCTCTTGGCAAATAAAACCCTATTTGGCTATCACTTTAAGATGACGTAACCCTTTTGGGTGCACAGATCAAGCGGTTGCTATTATGAGTGGCTACGTATGAGAAGATCTTTAGCTTGAAAATGTCGCTATAACAGAGATACATACAAGGCAAACACAATACTTTTTACCCTAGGACACTAATTGTAACTGCTAAATCCAGTACTAAATCCCTGACATTAGATAGTAGCATTGGATGCTCTATGGAACAACAACAACAACAACAAGCGAAAAATAAACGGCTAAGAACAATGCATAGCACATGAACGCTTGTATGTATGCTGCCCATATTCCCGGCGAAGCATACGAGCGCTCGTGTATGCGGCTTGATGTGACCAACATAGAAACGTTTAGACTCTCTTGATCGTCCTTATGACCGCATGCCTTCTCCTCGTTCCGCCCTTCTGCGCGAATGCCTGTCTCCGCGTATCTCCTCGAATAGCACTGTTCTAAACAGAAGACGTGACAGGACGAGCATCGACCCTGACCCATTTTCTCCGACAAATAGCAATGCCAATCCGCAGCTATATGCCACTCTCTGCAACAGAGAGTGTGTCATTATACGCCTCCCAGACGGCCATCAGCCGATGGTCGGCCCGTCTGCGCTACGCGCGAAGTTCAGACGTGACCCTCGAACACCGAGCGAGGATGGACAAGGGTAGGGGCGGAGGGAACCTTGAATTTCAAATTACTCACCTATCCTAGCGTTCTATTGGGTTATTTTACAGAGGGAGAAGTTGACAACCTGGGTCGCTATCGAGGCTACAAGTAGCTACGCCTGGTCTGTCAATAGAGCAGTTGCCCCGGACCCTTGAGGTGTTGGTCTGTGGAGATGACAGCTGTCTTAAGAAGGGGCTTAACTATTTATGTAAAATAAACGGTATAATTCGCCATCGTAACTGATCTATAGACGTGCATCTATCGTACGCACATGCGCGTGTCCGTGTAGGGGCACATGGGCGGTCATGCCCCTGCAAAAGGAATTCTTCCAAGGTTGTCTAATTACAAAAAAAACACCGTAATGGGAGCCGTTTAGTGGTCGAAAAGCATTGTCTCTGCCTTTCAATATTCCAGCGAGAACCTCAGCTGTGTCAGTGTGTCACGAGCACGGAGGTAAATAGAGTCCGTTGAGGGTACGTTTCGTAAAATTAAGTTATTTTCTTTGTCAAACAACATACTTGTCGTCGTGACTCTTGCAAACTGCTCAATTTCGACGAAAGCGACGAAGTTTCTGAGCGCCACTCAGTGCTCAATCTGGACGGCCGCGTTGGTTGACATGTTGACCTCGCCGAACTCAGAATGAATTGCTACACCTTTCGTATTCAAGCTCAATTGTAGACGCTGGCGTGCGACTGCAATTCAAAAATCAGGAGCCCCAGAGACAATCGACGACGGTAGAATGTCAACAGTGAACTCTCAGAGTGATGTTCGACAGAGTGAAGACGCCAAAAACAGCCTCTACGAGCCGGCCGGCCATATGCGCCGACAGCTGACCGTCCGTGTATATAGTCCTGTATCACCATGTCCTTGAATCACCATAACGAATGGGGCGTCGCTTGTTGACGTTGATGTAAAGACGTCTTTCATTAGCAGTACTTCGAATGCGAATGTTTATTCAGCTGGGAATCGATGCATACGAATGACCCTGCTCATGAACGATGGACGAAACGGAACGCCCTCGTGGCGGTTAGCTCATACGGATAATATGCCTACTTCTGCGAACCTAAACGAACCCGTCTAACTATTTTTAGAGCATGACGGTCGATACGCTGGCGAGCTGACCTATAGCAGCATGCTCGTCCATGCACTCGAATTGCCTTTTTTCAGAAAAGCGGTTTTTAGGCAGCGTTGAGGGGGTACGTTCCCTCAACACAGACCTCGTCGTAGGATAGGCCATAGGATCTCTACTGGCATTAGGAAAAAAGCGGACGCGTGTTATGTCTATCCTTAAAGCTATCGGTCATCTAGTTCTTACATCGGCACGAATCAATACACCCATGATGTCTATCCATGATGGCGATTCGGCGTAGGTCGCAGAAAGACGTGGGTCGCAGAAAGGCGTGGCTCGTAGAAAGGCGTAAGTCAAGCTGCCAGAAAGCCCGGAACAACGGGAGGTTGGCTAACCCCAATTTGTACTTGTAACTAAAGGACAATAACGATGACTAGAGCGACAATAATAGCGAATCAATCGATTTTATTTTGGTTGTTCTGATAGACCTGTAGATGACAAAGCCCGTGGCGAACGCGTTTAATGGTAACAGGTAACATTGATCAGCCAATCAAACATGTTATGGCACTCCAGGGACGAGACTTTTGGAACGACGCGAGGGCCAATAATCTGCGATCTACTCAGCACACTTCGATGAAACGCCGATTGGCGGAAGCGACCATGATGATAATCGCGCGACACTTAAACGTCATGTAATATATAATTCATCTGTCTAACTGTACAGGATCGCTAACAATACGCGTGAAACGTTCCAGCACCACTTGGCCCTCTAGAACCTCGTTTGCCATCTTTTGTACGGGATTTGTTGTTCCCCTACGAGCGGTGTACAGGTTGGGCGGGCAGGCCGGCCGGCCATTTTGCTTGTGTTAAACATATCGATCAGTGGGTATGCGAGAGCAACTCGTCTACTTCGGATTTGAATTCAAGTCATCAGAACTGTGTAGTCGGCTGACCATCTGGGTGCGCTCCAAAGTACCCCTATATCCGTTCGATCCGTACCCAGCACTCCTGCTGGGAATCAAAACCCTCGTAAAATCACCCCCAGACCTCGTTGCCCCTCACGCGTCAGGAGGCCAATTCGAATCTCTTAGAGAGAGAGAGAGATCTACGTGAAGTTTACCTGGTATTTGCTCGTCATTCTGTCGTAACTTTGTGAGTATGTTCGGCGCACGACAAAATATGTAGCTTGAGGAGAAACGAGCTTAAATCTAGTTATATATGCACACGTCCTTTTGGAGCGGCCAAGCTTACAGACATGCACGCATAGGGGCAAGGAAAGAGATCGCTAGCGTGCACAACATGCTTGAAACTTCCTGATGACATGCCTGCCCTGGGGTTCCTGCTTAAGCACAGTTCTGGCG
>MNPL01011986.1:65994-94511 GCA_002081605.1 Tropilaelaps mercedesae
TTGGCAATCCTGCGCTACGTGCCCTGGCTCGGAAGGCCGCGCAATCCGGACTTGATAGCGTGATCTGCACGAATCCAACAACACCACCAGAGAGAGGGGCGTTTATTGTGATGGAATCTTGTGAGTTCGCATTGGACAAACCATCCGCGTCGTCAATTGCGACCAACAGTGTCAAGACGGTATTATGTGTCCGCCATACTGTCCCCCTTCCGCTGAGCGATACACGACCGTTATATCATAGTTGACCTTCACAAACCGACACTTAAACAAACCAGTTACGACCCAGAATGCGTTTGGACGCTACGACGCCAATGTAGTGGTCCAAGTGCCGCGTTTGAGGTCCAATCTCGTACGAGCATTGCAAACAACAGGTTTGCCGATAGAACTCTTGGTCAGCGTCGACATTTTGGCATTTTTTCTCAAGAAAGACGATATTGAACTAAGCAGTTTACAACATTACTTCTACTACTTCACAAAATGTGGATGCCTTCAAGGAAGTCGGGGCGTCCCCTTCTCCAGTCATGCGCACCTCGCATCGGGCCCACGGCTTAGTGATATCGTAGACCCCCTACGTTTTGTCCGATCCAGGTCTGCATAACCACGCCTGGCACCTGTCCTTGCAGAGGTTGCAGCATGACTAGGCAAGGACGTATGAACAGTGAATATCTTGCCCTCACACTGTTGCCGGCCGATTGTCGACAAACACTGACATTGAGTGGTGCGTCCATGACAGGGGTCTATAAGGCACCGACGTCGGCCCCAAATAGGTCACGGACACGTGACTATCTCACCTCGTCGAGCAAGGCCGATTACAAATCAGACTCGCTGGTACCTAGCCCCCACTGGATCTGCCTAGGGCCTCCTCTGTGGGATATGCTCCTGAATGCCTGATGAAAAGATACACTCGTCGATGCGATGAACAGGTCGACTCACTATGAGCTATAAGTATCACTCACCGGTTCGCTTAGCATTAGCTAAAATGGCTCATATTGCGAGTCAGATGTGAGAAGAATGACTTCACACACCACGTTCTGTAGCAGAAGAGGATTTTTAGCTCTCTGATCTTCTCAGCGTTGTTGTCGTGATTTGTTTTTAGGCTAAAAACATGATGCAGTTTGACATTAATCGGTGGAAATATTTATTGACTAAGCAGAAATGAAGGTCTACAACAATCCTATCCTACGCAGGACTGACGCGGTTGACCTCAATGACTTTTCAAGCTGCAGCTGGCAGAGAAAATACGTCGGAAAAGGCAGAAACGGATTGTCAGTAATTTGAATGTAATTTGCATGTCACGAGGAAAATAAGTTTAAGGTTAAATCTATCTACTCTACCGAAGATCCTAGGTATGAGGCCGCATATGGTCATTTTTTCTCTGTATGTTGTTGGGACGAAAGCTTAAGGAAGGTATTTTCGCAGCTGTACCTTTATTGCCTAGCTTTATTGCGTATATTAAGAATCATTCACCAAGATAGCTTCAACTTAGCCTAGTGGCCGTTGTCGGGGGTTAAATCGTCGTGACATTTAAGACGCATAACGTCCGCTAGACCCAAAACGCTCGAGTTAATTAAATCAAGGAGATAAAACAATGTATAACGAAATGTATCAAAGCTGGCCCCACCCGCAGTGGCGTCTCATTGTCGACGCTTCGTTTCCACCATCTCTACTTTCGCTGCGTAGCTCTTTTGCAACCATTCTCTATCTGAGGTGCTGTAATACTACCGCACAGAGGATTTGGACTCCGCCGGCGACCGTTCTCCCATCACCGGGTCGTTTGTTTCCCCATCAAATACTCCGGCGTTCATACAACTCGACGAGACATACCCAGCACCTGCGTTCGGCCACCCGGTGGCGGAGTGGCCGAACGCAGAAGCTTGTGTGAGTGACATGATTACGCAATCGTGCTCAGCTCCCGTGATTCTCTCTTTCTCTCCCTGTTGTCTCCTCGCCAACGAAACACGAAGGCTCTTTCACTGTCCCTCCGTCCCCCACATACACACACACACACACACTCTCCCGGCAATGATAGAAGGGTGCCATCTCCCACTGCTTCTCACTATCCAAAAGCCTTCCATGGCCGCTGCAGGAATGAACCGCTTGCGGGGCCGGCGGCAGGGACGCGCATCGGGGACAATATAACTGTACGGCAACTGCAAGCCGAGCAACGAATGGAGTGGAAGCAACGAAATGTAGATGGGAGCGCGGAAGAGGCGTGAGATGCAGCACAAAAAGGTAGGGGACCATGAGACCACGCTAAGACTCCGCGACTCCGCCGGTTCTCTGCTCGTATGGGGTTCTTCTCTCTCGCTGCGGTGAGGCGACAAGCCGACTTCGCCCTAGTTGACTACCAGCGGCGCGACGGCTTCCGCCACCTGCTTGCATTAGGTTGCGTTGTCATAGCTTCGCAGTGAGTTCGTCGCGAGGGGAACTCACTTATGAGTAAGCCAGACGAGGCCGGGGGCTCACTTGCTCTGCTACCGTATGCTGATGAGTGACACTGGTCGACACCACGAGGGGAGAACGCTTCCCGGTCGTTCGATGCCGCCCCTTGGGTAGACACGGGCGGACGAGGTAATGCCTGCTGTGGATAAATCACCACCCGTACTACACAGGACATAACAAAACCGGGCTGACGGTGGTAACCTGCAGAATCACATTGGCCACCCTCTGCGGCCGGAGCAATGAGACAATATCTGCTCATGTGTATGTACACGTGCGTAAGGCCGCTATATGCGCTCGTGTCCAATACATTAACGCCGATGGAGAAGGGCTAAGGCAACGTATAGGTGAAGCGGGACAGAAGCGCAACAGCGCCGAATATGCATTAGCCAAATAGAGGTTACGAGCAGCAGGTTGTACACGCAATAGGAAACGGTAACTAACTAGTAGTATTTCACGTCGACTTTGAATTACAAGGTTCATTTGAGCCGTAGTTGGCTCCTGATAGAGTGTTTACAAAAAAGGCGGCTAGAATGTGGCAGCACGAAAAAAGAAAGGACACCGTGGCTGGCCATGCTATTGTGCCAAGTACTGTTAGGTCGGTTACGTTAGATAAATACCACTGGACTTTGGTATCAGAAGAAACTGTGTGGCTATAATTTTACTTTGCTTCACCCTTTGTGTAGAGCTGAACCATCTCGTCCATATGATGCCCCATATTCGCTCTATTTCTGCAAGTAGCTGCTCTACTAACAAGCGTAGTCCCCGTACTTTAAATGTCCGAGTGGCTTTTGGTGTACACCGTGCTTACATCGGTTGTTGGGTCGAACCGCATTTAACACCTAAACACAAAGGGACGTTATCTGAGTGTTGTTATTACTCAAGCTTAAAAGCGGAAAAGCTTAAATCAACATAATTTTCACCGGGCGACAAATCGTACGGCAAAAGGGCTATCAGATGGATAGCCTTACACCAGCAGGTGTCCCACCACAGAAATAGGTACCTCTTTCTGCCCAAAAACAGTGTCTGCCTGAGATCCGACCCCGGCAAACCTGATCAGGCCTGGATCTACACCTGCGTAATAGTAGTGAGTGCTTACAACATACCGAGACACCTCCAAAAATATAAATGCTTTAAGGCGATCAAAACCTTTGCAGGAGTTCACCCTATTTAGCTGTGCTGGCTCTGCGGAGTTCTTCTCCTCCTATCACAAGGGCAAACGTGCTTGGCCGCGCGAAATCTTTCATCTTCCTTTGGCTCTTCCGTCGAGTTCGCTTGAGGCCGACATCGGATATGGCCTTTCTTTGTGGTTCTTCTTTTGCCTTCAGTCGAACGCGAGTTCGCTTTGCCATTCCAGGCGGCTTGTGAACGAGAAGGAGAAACATCTCTCAAAGAAGCAATACTTTAAATCGGCTTGTGTCAACAGACTTCACCAACGGCTCCCCGCCCGCCCTTTTTGAACCCCTTCTTTCTTTCTGCCAGGAAACTAAAAAAACGACTATAAGCAGACACAAGCTCTAGATACGGCAACTGGCATGTTCACCTGTGGCTAAACGTTACTACAGGCCAAGTACCGAAACACTTTTGCAGATAGGCGCCATGTCGGGGCTGCCCCAGCGTGACAGCGTTTTACTGTACGAAAAGTGTCGCCACGACACCATGTCTGTCATTTGGTATTGCACACTATAGACGCGCTCATCTCATATATTTTGCGGGTTTTATCCTGTCGGCTGGCGACGAAATTTATTACGTATGTTAAATGATTTACTGTTTGTTCAGGTCTTATTCAAGCATGTACACTTGTTGAACTGAGAAGTTTCTGCACATAAGATGCAAGTTCAGAATAGATAGCCTCCCGGGATTTTACATCGACTTAATAGGTTGCAGATTTTCTGCTGTCGAAGGACTGCTGTACATAGTTGAGGCAATATATGCATTACGCATGCAAAAGCAACGAAGGGTATGGATTCGCTGAAGGTGTGCGCGATCACGAACACGGTGTCAACGAATTCTCGGAGAGTATGCTTGTCGGATGTTGTCTAGCTTTCAGCCACGACGTCTGCTCAACGACGTCAGAATGGAATTGCTTTCGGTCATTTTTAAGCGGTAGGCGCCTAAGACTAGGGAGATGCTGCAATCCGACAGTAGCCAGGGTGAAAAACGTGGACTTACATAGAACACCGAACATTTCAAGTTGGATATATACATTTCTCCTGAAAAGCCTGTTGAACTTTGAGCGTTCGCAGCAACTTTCTAAATAAAAATATTTAATGAGGGAAAGTCAGAAAAGGTTCGAAAGGACAGGGATCATGGGGCAGACATGCTGGTGCCGAATGTACAACTGGAGATGCCAGCCGCAACGAACCTCTAACTTTTGGTGATTTGGTTCAGACATCCTGCAACAGATTAGCCAGGTTGCAGTACCTCACGGCCACGTCATTTGGCTTTGTGGTTTTTAAGCTGGCTAGTATAAATCAAGCATTTTCTTTGTAGCCTGTATGACAAAGTGTCAAGGACCTGCCAGCGATCGAGACAAGACACATCCGCAGGGATCAGTGCGCAATATATTTGCCATAATGAAAGTATCACGTTGAAACTAACACCTGTTCAGCGCTCTCTTACACATAGCCTCCTTTTTTTATAAAAATGTGTCGTTCTTTCATAAGTGTCAATATGATCCCACGAGCACACATCCTCATCTTATTCTGGTCCCATTTGGCGATGTGCAGGACGCGTTTTTGTTACATCTAGCATGTCCACATTTAATTATTTAACCACATTTAATGGATTTCTTTAAAGGCGGGTTTTTCATATCCTCGTGATTAAATTGCAATAAATGAATGGAGACATGACTAAATCTTACCCCATGCTTGCTGATAGGATTTTATGTGTGGTACTGGAAACAGTCTTAGCGTTAAGCTTCTTCGTATTTTGTCCTGTCATAGGGTATACATATTGTTACTATAGCGGTTGGACATATATATTGGACACAAAGCTTTTCAATGGGCTTTAATGACTTTTTCAGCTGTTTCGCCCCGTCGAACATCCTGCTCAGAATTACCGCGCACTCGGTGAAGCTATAAGTTAAGCATCCACTTAACCGGAGCTAAGCTCCGGGATTTTGTACAACATAAACCAGAGATACCGGGACACAGACTACTAGACACGTAGTGTCAGTGCTTTATCGTTTTATTTCTGTATATCTCGCCTTTGGAAAAATTCAGTCTCAATTCTTACAACCTACTGGTTGCTTGCCAACGGCTCACTAGAACCCAAATGATAGCCCTGTCAAACATGCCACAAAGTCTTGTCATAAAATATACATTATTTTGTTTTAATAATAACAATCATAATAACTACACAAATCCATATGCTACTTCCATGCACGCAAACGAGAGACCGATCAGGTGACACCGTGTTCATATTGGGTAAATTACCTAAGATATAGTTTGAATTCAGAGCAATTCAGAGTCACAGAGGTTTTACAATCTCTACTGGTTTTCTGTACTACTAATCTGTAGTACTGCATTTCTATGGGAATGCAGGACGGCCACATTCTCTCACTAAGTTTCAAAGGACGAAAGACGAATCCGGAAGCACTGCGCAACATAATGTTGGATCTGAGTAGAAAAGGGACGTATACATCAAAAGTTGCTGTCGACCCGACGTTTAACCCCCGTCGGGCGCTTCGTGGGCTAAATGGCCCATGACTAAAGATCCACAAGCTCACGGTCGAGTCTAACACGTTCTACGGAGACATTAATCTTGCAACATATCGAACTATGAACACTTTGCCCTCAAGCATACGAGCGCAAAGCCCTGCTGGGGCCGGCTGATAAAAATTGCGGCTTCCTCCGACCAGCGGAAGGGCAGATCGCAAACGAAGTCAAGTACAATGCGAAAAAATTCACTTTTAGTGTTTTATGGAGTGTGGGCAATTTTTGTTCTTCTTTAAGGTTCATTTATGATTAGCATGCATTTCTACGTATACCGGTTCTCAATGTTTCGTACTGCGTGCAGCTGTTTCGCTCTTCTCTAACTAGAACGACACACTGACAATGTTAGTGAAAGCTATGTTTCATACCTATCAAGCCACTGTTCGAGGGTTAACACCTATAATTAGTGAAGTAATAGTGTCGAATTTCGTGTTGTAGTTCGTTGGACGGAGGTAAGAGATCCGGGAAGGGCAACATTTGCGACATCGATAGTTACCCCTTCGTAAACGCCTGGCAGCTTTAACGCAGTTCAAATTCTCACGGCGTCTATATCGTGGTGACTGTACAGTCAGGTGTAATAAAAAATTGTTCGCGCATAGCAAAACAGCCAGAACATGTACGTGTTTGATGAAAGGACTGTTTCCTAGGCAGAACATGAAAAAGGAGCTGGCATCTAAGTATGTATTTTGTCATTTTGTTCTCGGCAACGCCTGCACTGACCAAATGGAAGCATGGTATTATTAGCTGAGGTGCTCTTTTGCTTTGTATTTTTTTTGACATTTGTTAGCGGTTGAGAATGCTAATCACAATTAATTATCTTTGTTCTTCGTTTCAGAATACGCAGTTAAATACAACGGTGGGCTACATAAGGGCAAGGGACAATCCGAGCAGCTATCTTCCCGTTGTATTCGAAGTGACAGTGCGTAGTCAAAACCTTGAACAGTACCAGAAGAGTAAATCTCCCGTTGGAAACATTTTACATCTTGTGTTCCACAAGTGTTCATTGTTTCATTTTGTTTCGCATGTTAATGGGCCTCACCGTAAAAGCTATTAAGTTTTTTTAGTGATTCGTGTTGCTCCGTTCTTTACCACCATCCCAATGTGGAGGATTTCTACGGGCGTAGTAATAGACGGCCAGGACATATTCTAGAGCACACATTGTAAAAAGTTCCATGGTTCTGTCACTGATTAATAGTCTACCAGGAGTATTTAAGCTGCCAATTATAGCCTAATAATAGTTGCTAAGATTAGCGACGGCGTGATTATAGAGCAGCGGGGCGCAAGCTGAAATACAAATTTCCAATTCAATACTTGAATCTGTTTTATAGGATTTTATTAGCTATTATATATTGACGGCCGCTGATGTGCTCTGGACAAAGGGCTGTAATTTGGATTGAAAATTTAATAGAAAGCAAACACTTATTATTTTATAACTTCACATTTAAGGGTTCGCCGAAATTTTGGATCAAGTATGTTTTTGGACCGAAGGGGGTAAGTCAAGGAGCTCTGCAGCTAAAGGAATCTTTGGATTACGAGGCACAGAATGTCTACTACGTCCAAGTGGCCGCTATTGTAAGTTAGTGCAAAATAAATTTATGAGACACCCACCTCTTGTTCGTATGCCTTAGTAATCGTCCCCGGACGAAGTAAATAAAGCCACTTTGAATGCTGATCTTTTATTGGCTATAGTTTTCAAATTTAAAGATTGCACCCTCTTTATCGACTTTTTAAACGAACTTCAAACCAGAAGACCCCTTGCTTCTTTCAAAATCTTTTGTGTGACGCTCTGTGTTACATATAAAAAACAAAAGCGACTTCCGCATATGACTGCTCCACGATCCCTCTGTATTTATCCGCGGAATCATTAAGTATAACGGACCTTAAGGATAAAATCTAATATATTTGTCCAGTCCGTGTGTACTAAAAGAAGGAACACGTCGTAGACATCGGAGCGCACTACCCTAATGGGATGCTTCAACAAATGTGGCCTGTCGTTAAACTACAATAGTTTGTAAAATGGAATCATTTTTTAGCGATGACAAAATTGATTGCATTGGAAGAAAGTACTTACGAAAATACGGCTCTGCCGTCGTGCTCCGCGTTTCGGTTTGCGTCATTATTCCACACAATTCTTTAAGGTCGCTCACTTCCTTGACCGGAAAGTGCAAATAGCACTCTTCGCATTCCTTATCTTCACCAATTTTGGTTAGTGCGCGTCTACTCGATATTTTTGACATTGGCTTGAGGGGTCTATGGGCAATATAGCGAAATTATACGTAATCGTATGGAGAAAGCACAGGCAGTTTATGGCCTTGAGTAGACACCCACACACATATGTAGGCTTGTTATATATTGCTCATCTAACTGTCTATAATGCCGACTTATCTTCATCTCAATTCGTAAATGTCATATTCGACTTTTAGAACACATGGACCGATCGGGAAGTCGATACCCGAAACATCATTGTGCTCTCAATGTGCATCGTCGTAGAAGATGCACCCGACACGCCACCACATTTTGTCGGAGTTCCGCCCGTTGTAGTCGTAAATGATAATACGAAAATGGTGAGCTGCTAGTAAAACGCCTCTACCATGAAGTATTTTTACGAATTCATTAAATCCGGCAACGTTTTCTAATCACTTTGTTTATGCAAGTTGTCCGAAGCTCAGCTTTGTTGTGAAGATGACATCATACCATTTTGTTTGCCATCTTAAACATTTTTTTAATTTTTACTGTATCTTTAAATAAATAATTTCTTACTTATTATAGCTTAAAATAATGTATGCATACGTTTTTGCAGCGAACTGAATAGTAAGGGAGCGACGCCATGTTGAGACCAGATGCTATTTACGTCAAAACCAAGATTGGGCCGATTTTTATAAATAAAAAAACATTCTATATCATTGTACCGACATTATGTTTGCAGGGTGCAGTAATTCACCGGTTGAGAGCAGTGGATGGAGACTATGGGGCCCCGCGTAATCTATCTTACCTTTCGGATCCCTACAGCGATTGGGCGACATTTTTTCGTCTGGAACCGCACACCGGTGAACTGTCATTGTTACGTGACGCCAAAGAACTCGTTGAACGATCCTGCGGTGTATCCTTGTCCATACTCAAGGTCACGGTGAGCACAAGTTGTCCTAACTTACGCGATGCTCGATTGAATTCGCGCATTGTGCATTTGTGAAACTGTGTGCAATCAACGAAAGCGTATTGCAATACATTCTGACGCGAATCATGCCAACAGTAAGAGTGTGCACGAAAGTTAAAGCAACGACCCACCCAAACACATACGCGATCAAGCAGCACACGTTTTGATCCTCCCACGACGGTGGTGTAATGAAGTGCCCTGACTTCCCAGAGCACCTAGGGACGATTGGATTGAACCACATCAAACACAAGGTAAATAAGGATAAAAGGATAAAATATCGGCACGTTAACCGCCTTGGATGAAAGGCTCGATATAAAACGCGTCAACAGCGTATCAACTTAGAAAAAGCCGATTTGGAGTGTCGATTTGGTGCCATAGTTGTGCCAAATTTGTGCATGCACGTACGTCGGACACTCGGGAACCAGCTGTTTCCAGGGATCAGGAAAAGCCGACGGACAGAAACGGTCGCTGCTTTAGGAGGTCACAAACGAACCTTTTAGACGCGGCACGGAGATCATTGACCCGGAGTTGGAAATAGACACCGATAGCACAGCAAACACCTTGACAATGGCTCTATTGCGTGATTCTAGGCTATAACAAAGGTTAAGAAAAGGGACAAACATAATGCGAAAACAGACTTCCACTCTAGAAAAGCTTCAAAGTTAGAAACCGTTTAACATAGGCCCCTTAAGCAAAGTGTATCTTCCTCAAGGCCTTGATGACGATGTCATTATGCCTACCAGTGATCCGCAAGATATTTCTCATTACTCGTTTCTCCATTTTACGTGGACCATCTCTCAGTATCAGTACTCAGATAGCCATTATCGAACGCAATCCATCCGATCCGCATGCTCTCCAGGAAGCCTTGCGGGAACTTTCGAACTTGATTAATCCTTAAAACCCTTATACGACAGGGCAAGCATCCTTCAGCCCAATTAATTGGCATACACGGAATGGTGTCTTTGCCTGGGCCATCGCATAAGAGACCATTAACACCCTGCGTAGCTCCAGCGATCGTAATGTGTTCTGGCGTATACCTCCCTTCGTATCAGCCCAAAAGGTTGGTTGTCCCCATTAAGTAAGAGTTCGCCTCTACGAAACGGACCCGTATCGGGAGTGGAGTAAACTAGGTTTCAGCTCAATGACATTGACAAAACGCCATGTCTAGTTATAGTCGGACGTCGATTGATAACCAGATGAGTAGTATAACTTTACGACTTATGAGCTTTCACTGATGGCAGAGAGGATAACGTTAATAAGGTGAATATTAATTCCCGTAATCATGTCCATAGGAAGAGTAACAATCTCATAAAAAGGTTATCATTGCCATGACTTTAATTGTTTCATATGTTTGTTCAATGATTAGGTTTCTAATCTTTTCGGCCTGGTAACCTGGTAACCAAAAAGTTTGACACGACTATTCTTGACAACAACGGTAACAAATATTACAATAATTTGTCGTATTTTACACGTGGTACCATAGTACCATAATAACAGTTTGTTTGTATGAATCATATCCCTCAGCGACATAAGCCTACGGTCCTTTTCCCTAATTCAGTTTTACCTAAACCTAAGTCACCCATGCTGTTGGCATGTGAAAACAAGTGGGTAGATATCGCTCATTAGTATTAATGACACAGATTTACGAAGATGAATTACAAACATAGATATTTCTCAACCTAGCTCGTTGCCATTTGCGCATATTCAATTGTATGAGGCAAAGTAATGTTCTACCATTTTGATCGATGCCAACCGTAACGACTAATTCATGATGCTCTCCAAGACCCGGGAAGTGGAAAGCTCACAAGATTATCCAGCACTTGAGACGACGACAGAGTTTGCGGTCGCTGTCGTGTCAGAAGAGAATCACGCCCCTCAATTCGTGGCCGGGTCACGTATGCTGGGACAGGTTAGTTCGTAGACAAGAACGACAATCACGCGGTATTAACGTCGAAGTATCAGGATTTAGTACACTGCATATTGATGAACCGGTTGAAATTTTGATCCATTGTGTTTTCGTACCGAGGCAAAATTTAATTCGTGTCGACGTTGACTTGGTGCACGGACAAATAAGTGTATGTGTCAGTATGTAAATAAAACTTCGCGGTCTCTAACACTGAAATAGTGTAATGGCAACTATTGTATTTCAGATTGCTGAGCAGAGCCCACTGAACAGTGCAGTGAAGTGGACTCCAGGATACTCGAACAAAGTGTTTGATAAAGACAGTGTAAGTCTTCACGTAATTCTTCCATCACAAAAAGGCGAGAAGAAAAAGAGGATTGATTAGATATGAAATACAGAATCTATGTCGGGCAACTCAAGAAACAGCAGTGACTCTTCCTAATCAATTTACCTGTCCTTTTAACCGATCAAATTAAAACTATGAAACTAATTTCATCATCACAGGGTACCGATCTCTTCTATTCTGACTTGACTAACACGTGCTTGTTATTAAATTTGCATAGGGGATTAACTCAACTTTCAAACTGGAGCTGGAAGATGATGCACTCCAAGCATTCGAGGTGGTTCCACATCATGTGATACGGGAAACAGAGTTCGCGCTCGTAGTGCGTGATCCCTCAAAACTTTGTTATGATTCACATGAGGATCCCCATTTTACAATGAAGGTACGTTAAGGTTCACTAACTAAGATGGCCACATTCTGATGATTGCCACGTTGCTACCCCTGAGCAATCATCTTGGCATATCTATTTCACATGACAATAAACTAACCTTTGGTTTGTACGATGCTCGAAAGTTTAGTTAAACTTTAATAAACATCCGAAATATGTGTAGTTTAGTTAGCTGTACGCAATACTATAAGGGTTTTAATAATACAAATTTCACGAACGCATGTAAGTAGGCGCGTGAAAGATTCCTGAAGATCCACCGAATGTAATGCTGTCGCAAACGTTTGTTAAAACCTAATATTTAAAAAAAGTTCATAAAAATTATCAATCGACACCGGTCGTTTTTGAGAAACACATGACGACATATATAGAGAAACCAAACGTGCCAATCATAAGCTTTTGCCAAGGACCTTCTATCATTCACAAATAACTGATCTCAGGTATTGACACTGCCAACAGCAAGGGGAAGAACAAAAAGGAGAGTAGGAACAACAAATTCTGCTTTTTTCTGGTATTCTTGATGGCTTTCTCTGTTGATTCGTTCAGTCATGGCGAGCAATACCACGGGCACACCCGTATGAATAATTCATATTAACATAACCTCTCCGCACTCACCTTTTTCGGGTATACTGGGTCTGTATGAGTCTGCATGTGACTCTTTGGTCGTGCAATCATAAGGAAAAGGGGTTTTTTCCCGATTTTTTTCTTTCCTTGAGACAACCACGTTCTTCGCCTGTCGGATATTGGAGACAGAACATATGCATCTTCATCCTACTTTATCTTTCTCCGTCTACCGTCCTATCCATCTATGCAGAACACCGCTGTTTGCGTGTGAGTACTAGAGGGAAAAAGGTCAATCTTGGTTGGCTTTGTATTCAATTTGTGAGGATGGGTGCAGAAAAGTAACGTCGTAGAGAGGAACCCATCACATTGATACTGCTGACAGAATCGCTGGCACAGTGCCTGACTTCGCGCATCGAGTGAGCTGCATAACCGGACTATCGCCTGACTAGGTGTGAAGAGCGAAGAACGAGATTATATTTGCCAAATGTATAGGCATTTTGAAAATATGCCTATACATACTTGCATATATGTATAAGAAAATGCATATATGCAATATGTATTTACGAATATACAAATAAAAAAGCTATAGATCTGCTACTGCTACCCCTACTACCAAACGTATTGCCGAATATTTAACGATAAAGTGTGTTTCGGTTTGTATTTGATCTGTCAGACTTGAAATGGGACCCCAATGGTTAGGGTCTTTTGAAGCCATTCTGGAGGATACGAGGCTAAACTGTTAACCTCTCGGCTGCTGTCGCGTACTTAATACTTCAGAGGCCTTATAACAGTGAAACTGTCTTAAATTTATTTCGGCAATCCGTAGTCACATATGTCCACAAAAAGAACGGTCCTGTGTTGCTTAGTAGATCTGTCCTGAATTTATTTAGGCAATCCGTAGTCACATCTGTGCACAGAAAGAGCTTTATGGCGCAGGAGGTCAGTGTACGCATCTTTTTTAGGAACATGTTTATAGTCACTTCACAAGTGCTCTGATCTATGGGGGCATAAGTGTTGAGTAGTGTGGTTTCACCAGTATGAATGAAACGTATGCTACAACTGACCAGCCTCAAGAAACTGTTCTTGAAAGTTCAAGAAACTGTCCTTTAATGCTTGCTGAGGCATCCGTAGCAGGTTGGCAAGATCTGAACTATAGCAAATCAAACGCTCAGTACTCATCTTTAAACTTAGCGAATATACAGCAAAGACCCGTATCGACAAAACAGATGTAGTTTACTAGTTGCTCTCATATTATAAGTGCAATAGCAGTGTTGAACCGTCCGCTACCACACAAGCATCAATATTTTCAATCAACTAATAGTCCAATCAAAGTCAGTTCCGATTTTATTTTACGCTAAATTTAATTCGTAATGTAAATTCAATTTCCACTTAGGATAATGGGAGGCTATAGAATTGCTCACCTGTTTGGTTTTTAATAACGAACTATTCATAAGGACAGTTGAGGAACGCTGGCGCTTTACCCAAACGAATTGGAAATCGCATGATTTTAAAACGTCGCTATTGATAGGCGTCTTGACCTTTTTGGCGGCCAGCCGCCAAATACCCCTCAGCAGATTTCCAGTTTGTTGCACCCGGAGAGGAGCGGAAACGTGTTTGACTGATACATGCCGCTTTACTTCCCTACTAGTGTCAACCGCTGTAGATATATTTAGAAACATTGCACGCGTTTGAAAAGAGCGTGAGTTACGATCTGTAATTTCATTTAGGGCTATTTTGATTCACCAAGTTTGCTATTGCAGCGTAGGTTCTATAACCAGTTAGCTTGCAATAACCACGTACGCAATAACGAATTTGATTTAACCTCCCTTAATGGCGTTTTGAACCCATCATTCGGAAGCAGTAATCTACTAACCTAAATTTCTAAATAGTGAATTCCACTGTAAACACAAGGAGAAACATATGTTTTTTTTCCAATAAACTCGTATCACGAACCGATGTATCCATTCATATTCAAAATAGAATTCCCGAATCTGGCTGGAGTAACTCTTCGAAACCTTCTGATCGTTAGCGAATACTTTGAATGGGCGTACGCTTGCATTTGGATATATTTGATCAAGCCCAAACCCCATAGACCTTCTTCGACTCTCGTTGATCTACCTCGTTGACGACGACATCTGAAAATCTGCCGTGGGTCATGTGGGATGATGCAAACGTGCTTGCACCGTCATTTGAAGGAAAAGTAGCGCAGAGCAAAATGTCCTCATTACTTTAGATCTTTCTATCGCGTCGAAACGATATCGAAGAGCCGGTGTTTGGAATGTTTCCCTAAAAACCTAGTTTCGTCGTATGCACGCGACGAAACTTCGCCGATCATTAGAAAAAGTTATAGTTGAATATTCAAGTTTAAAGACTTGGTAAGTTACTTGGTCATGGCTTGATCAGCTAACCCGCCCTCTATAGAAGACACGGTACCCACATAGAACCATGAACATTAGTCGATACATCGATTATTCGAACCATAAATAGGTGAACAAAATCTGTATGTCTCCCGATGGCTGAGATGGGTTTGACATTGCCATATAGTTCCATACATATATTGGAGAAAACTTGGATACACCCAGAAAACAAATATACGGCCACTAAAAACGGATAAATGATAACGAACAAGGAATTCGTATTGCTTATCGCTCATTACGAGAATTAACGTATTCGAGAGTTTGCACTTTCACCAGCTGCTAAAGCGATGATGTTTGACTCTATACCAAAGTTGGTCAGATAGTGAAACCGATGTTAGTTACTAAGAAAGAATAAAGACAGTTTAGGCTTTATCGGGCATAAACAACATTTCTTGCCGTCGTTTCCTCAGGTAATCGCTACAGAGACCGAGTCAACAGTTCCTCTATCCGCGCAAATCGAGGTTGTTGTTGAGATCATTGACGTTAACGACCATTTCCCGCAATTCGAGCAGGACACCTATGCAGCACACGTGCGAGAAGATGCATTACCCGGAACGCATGTTATCACAGTCAGCGTACGCACCCATCCTCTGTTTAAAACAATTAGTAGCAATCGAGATGAAATCATAAGTGATAATAATCAAGTATTTTCCCTCTGCTTACTTTCCCGTCGTTAGTCTAGCTGCAAAAAAACTCTGTAAAGATAGCAGCAGAAATAAAAATTACAGGTTCAGGTAGGGTGGCCCACCCTGAGTAACCGTAAGAAAGCAAAAGATAAATCCTACTATTATTCCAATAGTTTTGAAATTTATCAGGTTAGTTCAATATTATCTTTGAAAATAGTCTTCGCTTCAATATTAGTAGTATTGTTCGTTGGTTTACTATTTTCATTACTGAATCTTTAATTTATGTATACACATGTTCGCTTATAAAAATATCTCTCCTAATTCTATGCCTAAAAGAATTAACGTGGCTATCACGGCCCTTTTGCAGCATGCTTCGTACAAACTCGAGTTAATGAGGTTGTTCTAGAACGAGTTATCACATTCATGTAACCACAACTTCTGCTATGTTTATATTCTATTTAGAAACATATAGCGCGATTGGTTACTGAGCATATGTGTTATATGAACAAGATTGCAATAATTTATTTTAGAAGAGATGTAGTTGATTGTGGAAAATCCGAAAGTACTTACAGAAATGTAAACGAACTATAAAAAAGTTGAATAATAATATCGAATATATATGTATATATACATATATAGTCGTCTAACTACCCAACTGTAATGATTGAGATTGTTCTTGGATGTTATATACTTGCTCGCTCATATGCAATTCCCATCTGTCAAATAATGGCAGACTACTACAAAAAAACGCCCTAAATTGATTTTGCTAGTGATTAACATTAACTTTTTTTTAGCAAATAAGATGACTGATTCTTTTCATCAAGTTGTACCTGTATGTCGTTGCTCTGTTCAAACAACCAAAGCTAACTTCACCAGAGGAACAGCATGAGATGGCGGAAGGACCACCATATGGTCGACCCAGATAATACACTCATACATAGCGTCCATATAAAGCATGCATTGTTTTACGACCGTTTGTTCTGTGTTTAAGAGCACATGCGCAGCCTCTCACACGCAGGCCTCTAGTGCCTACCTGATTGGACAATTGTTTCGCGTCAGCTAAAAGTTATTGGTTTGTATCGCAGTTTTATGCATGTGTGCCCCCGACTTGACTAGACTGTCGTTTCACGACACGAAACCCGGAAGTATTATATACCTTGACAGACCAGTCTAAGGGCAGAATTTGCAGGAATGCATCTACAGACAAATGCTACCATATTATTAAAGCGCAAGTGTTCAGGGCTACCCGATTTACCCCTCTGCAAACGTTCAAGGCTGCTTATAGACGGGGGTCCTCATGCAGCTAGCGAGACGTATGCATACGAGACGTATGAAAACAACTTCATCCATAAACGAAAGCTGATCGATGATATATGAGTATCTTTTTTAGATGTCCATAGCGACGATAATTTCTTTCGTGCAAGGTCGTTCTGGCTTTTTGCATTTGCGGGCAGCTCGAACTATTATAGCGGGATGATAAAGACAGTTCACGGTATTTAATGAATGCGTCCGAACAGAATCGTAGCAGCTGCCCTCGCCACATAGGTCTATGTTTTCCAACTGTTCTTGACATTAGGGCTCACTTAATAATATTAATGGAAATGCATGGTCTAGCCCTATGAATCTTCAGAAATGTTTTTGTGAATCGACTTGAGGCGAAGCAAGGGAAAAAGTTGGGCTGAGATGTACTACAATAAATATTAAGAAATAGTACCTTCGCATTAAATATTTAGAAGAAGCGCCTCCTCGATTGCTACATCGCTATTATCTTCTCGAAATCCTAGGTATATACACTAAACTAATTTGTTTTGCTGTCGTTTTTCGTAACCGCAACATCTTGATTGCGCACTAATTGCGGGTTCGAGCATCGTACGTGGTTTTTCGTCTGTTTGTTGTAAAACTTTCCTAATCACATATATTTATACGATCAGTTATTTCATAGCCATTGCGGTTGTGGACTGCAATACACAATCAATCTCAGCGTGCTACGTCGGAACATGAGTCCCCCTGGAGGGAATTAAACGAAATTGTGGGTCCATTCCAACGATTCAATTATCTTTCGTTGGATCACAAGCACATAAGTCTTTACTTGTCACATTGATGAACTTTTGTATTTTCATACACATGCTTCCATGTGGCAGCGTGTTCAGCGTGATAATTGGAAGGAAATTTAAATTGGTCTAAGCAAAATTTGATTGCTTCATTGAGGATACAATACACTACAGTATATATACATAGTAAGGTTTTTTATGCAACTATATACTGATTAATGCTGAACTGAAATGTTTAGCCCTAAACCGGGCTTAGCCATTATTAAACCGATATTGGCCCCGTAGCCGATTCAATCTGAATGCCTGCCACGTTATTATTGCATACTTTTTACGTCTCTGTTGTAGATGAAATTGGTCTAAGCGGCCAGCGTCGTTCGATTATGCAGTGGCCTCAACTTCTTTGTGTTCTTCAATTTTAAAAAGTTTTTCCAGCAAATTTATTCAAAGCGGCCCGGTAAATAATCTCAGTCCACGTTTTTGATGATTTTTTGTGACTTTTACATCCAAGTTTGTAGACGTTTGTAATTATATAGTTTAGAGTAGTCCTTTGATAAAATTTCAATCGTGGTTTATCTCTATATAATATCTGCTGCATTCATAGAAATCCTAATGCGGAGAAAAATTGAGCATTTTATACAGCTAATACGATTTTTCGGGACTACGACTTTAAAAAAGCATTTTTTTATGATATGTTCCTAGTTTCACAATACACTCTAACGGCCAGCGCACTAAAGTAGAAGCCATCAGCGTAGTAGATATAGCTGATGGCTTCGGAAAGGCCATGCATATATATATTTTTAGAAAATCAACAAATATCGAATTCCATTGTGGATTTGACATTTATGAAACCTATCCGGTTTCCTCTCTTAGTCTTATTAAAAACATAAAAATAGTTCTTTATCTTGAAGCTGGGTGGGCATCATATGCGCATCACAAGTCTTTCAATAGCTGTGTCTCCAGCGGAACCTGTTTCCTTGGATAAGACAGTCTTCTATATGCGATGTCTGTTTGGAAGTCGTCGGTACGGACCAGACTCATTAAACTCTTCACCGTGCTAATTTTGCATTAAGCCCCATTCAACGACGTACGTTTTGCGACCTATTCGTAATGCATATACTGTGCACCAAGTTTTGGTAGCGATTACCAACTACAGTACAGCGATCGCCGATAGAAGGGTCTCAAATTCATCAAAGACGTTAGAAATAACAAGGTTGTCTCAACATCAACAGATGGCTCGGGTAGCTGGCAGGACATCACCGTATGGTCATGCCAGTGTGACGAAATTTGGTATCGGGTGCTATTGCGATGAGGGGCGAACTAGACGATAGACTGCCCGGCACTTAGACCTTTACATCACGTGCGATGTCATCACCGTGTACGGCCAACATGCCTCGCCAACGTCCCAGCGCTTCAGACGCTCTGCAGCAGCATGATGGCGTGCGGTGTCAGCGCCTGCTCACTCCCTCGAAGGAGTGGCAGCGCCATGAGCAGCTACCCATTGCACACTTAACGGATAGATTGGAAGGGTTGCAGCGATTAGCATACATAATAGTTCATCAATTCCACAACCCCCATCTACCCGTTGCTTTCCCTTCTCGTCTCACGCTAGAGGAAGCACGGTGGCATCGGCGCTCGCCCAGACTCTCCTCCTCTGAAACCGTTGGACGAAGAGGATGGTAGTGGGCAGGCAAACCGGCGTCTCATACGCATCCCGGGCCGTACGGACGCGTCACACCACAACGCTTGTTCAGGCGGCAAAGTCAGGCCAGGAGGAGGCCGCCTCTTGGCAAGCCGCGCTTAGTGCATCCGGTTACCCTTGAAATCGGCGTTTCGGCAGCTCTTCCATCGCCGACACTGCTATCGCTACTTCCCATTATTCCCCTGTCAAGCGCAGGAACTTCGGAACGAGACAGACGGGTTTCTTTCCTAGGTCACAGCCACCACACCGGCGCTTGCCATCGACTCACTGTGCCGCAGAGCCACCAAGTGAATCTGGATGGCGCCAGGATCGGTTCGTACCACGGCAGAGGGCCGAGTCATCAACAGTCTCGATAGTGAGGCGGTCGATGTTGAGGGCCGTGGTTCGTGGTCGCAGACTGAATGCCGCAGATCTCGGACTACACGGTGGATTTTAGTCGGACGCGCATTTAGACCTCTCAATATTGTAAATTGGTTGCAAATAAATTGAGCAATCGGACCCCGAGTCGCATAGAAGCGGTGCAGCGCGCGGGCAGTGAATAGTAACTGAGAAGATCATTTTAGACAGAAACAGACATATGGGTATATATTTACTAGGCTATTTTAAAAGAACACACGAACTCTTAGATGCCGCAACGGAACTTTGCTAAATATCTTAGTGTGTGTAACCCTTGCATGACGTCTTGAACAAAATACTTCGTGCAAGGGTTTTAATCGAAGCAGCCTTTTGTTTGTCAATTTACTTATAATACTTCGTTGAGCTTTACTCACTGCATACAATAACCAATGTATCTTACATTAATTTAGGCAACTGACGTAGATAGCGGACTTTATGGGAAAGTGAGGTATACCGCGTTACTGGGACCAATGGCCAGCAGGTAAGTTGTACATAAAGTGCTGTTATGCGTTCATCTTTTCCAAACCCATTCTACCGGTTGAGACTATATGGTGTGTAGGGTTCAATCTCTTAGTACCCTCCTGTAGTTACTAGTAACTTGAAAACAACCATGGCGCCGCTATATGACTAAGTTTTATTTTTGTGTGGCTTCCTTTGTACCATTTGCACAGTTTCTCTCTTAATTCCCAAACGGGCAGCATCATGTTGGTGAGTTCGAGCGGTTTAGATCGCGAAAAGGTGGCAGAGTATTTACTAGCCGTTGAAGCACGGGATGAAGATGGAAACGGCCATAAAGTAAGCGCTCAAGAAAAAACGCATTTTCCAATATTGTGTTAACAAAACTGCGTTTCTTGTTACAACTTCCAAAAAACAAAAACAATTCAACGCGCCTTGAGCTTTTTCTTGGTATGCTCGAATAACCTTGTTACTTAAATATAATATAACTTTCAATATGGCGGAGTGCGTGAGATTGGACGGAACATATAAAATCTTACGTCACGACAGTTATAATGCAACATGTTGCGTTTTTTATGCAGCGCGTATTAAATGCTCATCCAGCAATTAATTGTGATATACAGTAATTTTTAGGCAATGCATCGTGTTCATTTCCAACAGGCATTGACCCAGCTGCGTATCGTTGTCGACGACGCAAACGATAATCTGCCGATATTTCTACAGCCGCGCTACGACGCTGTTCTCAATGCAGAGAAAAGCAACTTTACACAGCCACTTATCGTGAAGGTAATTCTAAATCTCTCAGCGTATTTCGAAGTTTTGTTTATTATGCCCAGAAAGACAATTATTGTATTCAATTTACCTATAACAGACTAATTATCTCTAGGTAATTACGTTTTCCTAGTACAGCCCATTAAAATAGTATTATCTTAAATTAATATAGTATCTTGATTTGAGATTGACTTCGGTATAGAAGCTAAACATGTATTTCGTCGCCTATTACAACTGTCCATTTTTTATTATTATCCTACGTATAGGCGGTGGATGCTGATAGTCCAGGCCCAAATAGTAATGTGACATATGAGATCATCGCAGGAAACTTGGAGGACAAATTTGTTATCGAGCAACAACAAGGACTTATCACGCTCAAGGTTTGCAAAAGTCGTGCTCCATTTTATCCGTTCGGGTGTCTTTAAAGATACAGATTGTAATATGGCATACTCAATGACACATATAGGGCCGACAATTTACGTCTGTAAAAAAAAGAAACCGTCTATGAAACCTTGTAAATGTTTCAAGCGCTCATCTTATGTCTTTTCCATAGCGACCATTCCAGAATGTTTAGCCAAACAGTGCCATTGTTCAAACTCGAAGCATGCACACTGTGATGCGTCTACAAGTTGCTGCCAATTTCTAATCCCTGGTAAATCGCACGTTGCTGTGCACTGCAGACGGCCGTATTATATAATGTCAAACAATTAGCCGGCCTCCTTAAGGTAGGGCAAGCAAGCCGGATACTTGCGTGTCTCACAGCGCGTGTGGTGTAATGGCGACTAAGGTGGACCGCAGGTGACCGGCAACACCGAGTCACGCGTGTGGGTCTATCAACAGAGTATACTATGCGCTTGTGTACATTAGCTAATAAGTCCGACTATTTTCTGACCCCTGCGAGCCTTGGGCAACCACAAGAAACATATGCACGTGGAATATTCTCGATTCCTCGACTACAGATTACAAACGTAAGATCGAGGCAAAAAGGCAGAGAGGGCAAGGAGCAGAGAGAGAAAGCTGTAATCAGAGTGATTGTGAGGACGAAAACGAAGAAGGTAGAATAATTGGGAGTTGGTTTTTTATACATGCGTGGGGTATAGTAAAGAGATTGCCTGTTACGTAGACATATTCGTCAGATTGTCTCAATTCGGTTGTGGACGCCGAAAAAGGATCGCAAAAAGCCAAACCCGCGGCACGGCGTCATTAGCTGATAGAATATGATCTGGTTGTGTAAGGCGCTACGCTGCTGGACGTTGGCCAGCGTTAATGCAAGAAAGCTCGAGTGCTACGTACAAATACACGATATAGTCTCTACGGCATGCTACATGAATTTTAGACTATTTTTTGTCAACGGAGAGAAAGAGAGCAGCAGACGGGCAGAAGTTACTTGTAATATGTTTCGCCCAGAAGTATAGAAAACGTTCATATTCCCGATTAACGGCGCTTGCAGTAAGTAGGTTCTGTTGACACATGAAACCTGTTGAAGCTGTTACTTAATGCACTGTACTCCCTTGGCTCTTTCTGCCAGCCACGAAGTACATTCCAAACTTATTCGTTTTAACCTAATACCATGTTTAGCCGAGTTAGATATTGCACCCGAGACTCCTAACCTGCCAATGATTGGATCAGAAATTTAAAAAATTCATAGCCGATAGTCTTCATTTGGCTAACATTCAGTAGAGTTCAGTTTAACCCGCCTTATACCGCCTAGGAAGGAAAAAACGATATTTCACTACATTCTACTGCGTCCAAGTTAGGATTAGTAGATCTCGTTTTTCGTAATCTTCTGTTACTATTAATATTTGGTTCACTACATTTCTCACATGTAATCCCTCAATATTAAACGTGTTAATGCTCGAAAGCATATGGCACTCAGTGTAGGTGTATCGATGCAACGACCTGGACTATTTAATTTTTTTACGCAAAATGTAATACATGATCTAGATGTACTATGAGAGACCTGTTGCTTGTCTATAAGCGTACATTACATTCGATAATTACCGGATGGTTTCGCTGTTCACTCTAGCAATAGGCCGGTGATAATAATGGTGTGCCTCAAGATCTAACAAGGTCGTGCTTATTGGCACTTATCAGGAACCGTTGTCAGCAGTGTCACGGACGATAAGGCTCACAGTACGCGCCCATGACGGCGGTGTGCCTATACAAATATCAACTGTTCCTGTATACATACACAGCCAGGTAAACAATTCGCACGTTCACACGTTTTTATTGGTAAAACGAAGGCTTGTTTGTCGTTCAGGTCTAGCACTTCTACGGGGTTTAAATTGTCAAAAATTAAAAATATTTCAAGTGCTAATATCCGATTTGTTTGTTCCCGGAAAAAAACGATGATTTGTTCTCTATACCTATAGTTATGCTATTACCACTATAGTATTATTTGACCTTTCCGTGAACCAGCGTTCTCGTTACCCTTTCGTTTGTACTTCGATACTTAGGTATAATAATGCACCAAATATGCTTCCAACCGCATGCTGCGCCACAGACCGCGGTTGTTCAGTCGTTCGAGGTGATATTCCTGACATTTCCTCTGAAATAAAGGCGTGCACATGTGTAATACGCCCTGCCGTATTCCCAAGCTAAATTCTTCCCACTTCGTCCGGGATAATATCGGCCCAGCATAGCACGGCAGCTGTGTTCCCTGTGTTTCTAACGGGCCGCGGTGTCACGTTCTGCCTTCTTCATTTCTCTTTAGACAAACGAATCTGCAGCAGCTTTCGTGATAAGACCCCATCCCATCCCCAATTTCAAGCAGTTGTACGTTCTTAAAGCTCTCCCCGTACTTCCATACCACCTAAGTCCCATCCACCTGTCGGGGTCTTCCCAGCCGCTTTCGAAGGCGGCTAGGTGGAGCGTTAATTTTTGCTAAGATCTGAAGGAGAGGTTCGGGGTTAGCAGTAGAAGTAGGACGATGGCAGTAAGATACGATGCAGGCAGCCGAGCATCCCACCAGGTTACTACTGCCGCCTCGAACAAAACGAACATTTGGAAATGTTAATCCTCACTGCCAACCAGCGAATTTTAAGGACATTCCTCCCCCTCTCTTGCCCCCATATGTTTGTTCGGTTTAAAAAGGCTTTAGCGTTTTGCATAGATGTGAAAAAAGGCGCAAAAATGGATTAAATGTTTTAAATTCATATAAGCAATTCCTATTTTAAGTTGGATAAGTTAGGTTGCTTGAACTTGGTTTGAGAGGTAGAAATATAACATCGTACTACAGCTAAAAGCTTGGTTAGACTTTTTAAAATATATGTAGTAAACTAAAATTATGTATATATATATATATATATATATATACATGCACTAATTATTAGTAATACATTGGTCTAATAAAAAAGAATGTAAATGTCGTCTACTGTGAATGGTATCGGGGAAAATGTCAAATTGTGAGTGAAAGCCTGAATTATGAAGAACTCATACAATAAAGGGTACCGTTAATTACCACTAATTTTATGGCCTATAGTTATATTGAGAAAGACATGTACTCAACAGAAATGTATTTGAGTTAATGTTGTTCTTTTGCAAAACTTATTAATAATGAATAATAAATGCAAATTTAAGTAACACTTATACGGTTACGTCTATGTAGGCATTCTGCAGTTCTTCCTTGGCGGTTTTAAAGTGATACTGCACAACTCTTTTAAAAAATAACATAGATATTTCTAAATGTTGGAATTTAATTGGTCTTAAAGTAGCTATCTTAAGAGTTGAGTTTCACTTAACTGTCTTCTTAACAGTGCGCAGAGCGCCTGGAGTTACAACTTGTTGATTTGTTCCTCCGAAGGTTCGGGATCCGGCCTTGATTAGTCGGTCAAATGTCTCTGGGCTGCGGTGGTTGTGGGAAGTGCGTTAAATCCAGTCAATCAATTAGACAATTCCTATATCTACGCAAAACAAATATATCTCAAACCGCATAACAAAATCACCAAACAAACACTAAATATATCCGTTTCGAAAACGTCTTTGACACTGCAAGTATTTTCTCTGAGTGCAATACTTTACTCATTTGGCGTACAGCAGCTTATATCCGTGAAGTCTAGAGCTATGGTATAAATATAAACTGTTCTTTTCCTAAACACACACAATACCTTACATATTGTACATACATAAAATCAGCGACTGTACTTTTAGAGACGTACTTTGAAATTTTGAAATGGCTGGGATGCGTTAATACCTTTAGAACATTCTCGATAGTCATACCTCTCTTAGCCAAACACTAAATTTAGAGCATAAGTAATAAACATTTTTTAACCATCATCGTGTATTAAAGGATGATCACGTATGAGGCTTTAGCATTTTGATCTGTCATATACATCGATTATATTTTGAACAGCGTTTGTTAGTGGTTTTGCTGCCGGAAGCAGCTGCGTTGGATGCATTTCCAGGTTCCTCGAAAACTCTTAAACACGTTATCCGAAAAACCTAACAAAAAACTATTTAATGATGAATATGTTCAACAAAATGACGAACTATGTGCTTTTTCGCTTTACAACGGGTGCATTAGGTCCAGTTATGGAAAAGCCGAGCCGAGTTTTTGAGGATATTAAAATAAGTTGCCTTGTAAGTATAAAATTGCATTGGAAAAAGCTGTTTTACATGTTGACCTTCGCGCCAGTCAGTTGAACTGTTTGAAAGCTCTAAAGCTTCACATGGAAAACATCGACCACCGAGGTCATAAAAGGATTAAAAATAATGATCGTCAGTTACAAACCAACGACGAGATGTCCATCTTGGTCTATTGTTATTCATCCACTGATTCCTTAAGTGTTTACTCATGACTACCCAAATTAGTTTAAAATGTTGCCATAATTTATTTATCTTCTTTAGTTGAATACATCGCTTAGCCTTATAGTATCTCATCGTTAAATAATGCCTTCATTTAACGTTTAGCGTCCTCGTATCGGCACTGAGTACTCTGGGTGGGTAAGCGTTGCGCATTCTAATATCTGGACAAAGGATATACGACACGCCGGGAAAGCACCGTGACGCATGGTCCAGCGTGGCTTATTTATTTCTGCCCCTGGGGCCTGGTCTAGTTTTGGGCACGCGACCTTGCCCTAGCCGCAAGGCTCTTGCCTGGCGGGCAGACCTGAATCAAACGGGCCAAGTCACCAGATTGCCGCTTTGGCTACCATCATATTGTCGCGGCTGTTCGTGGTCTGTTGTGTACAACGGCAGATTTATATAGTTCACTATGGGGTCCGAGCTCAATTCTCTTGATCTCTATAATATGTGCATATTAATAGCCATTTACTCTCGTAACCACGACTCAGTCTCTGTTGTATAAATAGCCTCAGTTGGAAGGACTGCCATTATAGAGCGATACCTTGCCACCGAAATGGGAGGCGGCCTATATATTAAAGATAGGAGACAAAAAGGGGTAGACATAAGGGTAGATGGAAGCGACACCTAGTGAATGACCATGTGCATATCTGCTGTGTGGATGCGCTATTCCAATTCTTCTCGTAGGAACGAGACGTATGCACGACTAACTCTACCTGCCACCACCATCCGAGCTATCAGAGCTCTAGAGAAACATTTATAATAGCCCATGATCTCGTATCCAGACCGCCCGCCACGGAAAATATTGTTAAAAATAGTGTGCATGTATTTCATCGAGGATGCACTAACCATATGTGTGCGTTTCACCCAACTCGTCTTGTTAGAAGACCACAGGGATGGATCACAGAAAATGTTGACTTGACATTCTGTATTTCACTGTTATGAAACATTTGTATATATATATATATATATATTTTTTTTTTCATTTTGTAGGAGTACTTGGCACGCAACCTAGCCGTGGTCATTCCGCGTTCATCGTTTGAGGTCCACTCACAGCGAAGTCGGTATGAAAAGGGCCTCTCTGACCTTTTCGGAGCACAAGTCTCCATCCTCAACGTCGGCGTCTACAACGACTCTGCCAGACATGCGTAAGTCATATTTTCTATTAACCGGTCGTCCTATAGAAGTTTCCGTAGCTTCTGTTGTTTTTCCTATTTTGTTTGAAGGTTATAACTATACGGGGTTACCTCGTTTACAGCTATTCTTTTGACATTGCTATATTAAATTAAATAAACGTCTGTAAGCACTGTAATCAGAAATTAAGTATACGAATTATTTTACACCGATTCATATTTATGATTCAATTTTTAGAAAAGCAATGCTATCCAATGGAGGTAAACTACAAGCTAACTCAATTCTATAACACATCGGCTAGAGATATGGTGATTGGACATGGATTGCTATCGTTTTTCGATATTGCAGCCACACTAAAGATATTGAGGCTTCATTCCCATATTTATTACTCAAAACACAAGTTCTCAGTAACATATTCTTATAAATTAAATTTCTTGTCTAGCTATGCTGCTGTATTGTGCTTATTTAGAAAAAAATACGTTCACTCGGTCATCAATAAAGTTAAAGCAAAATAATGAGTTTTGCGACAGCTGTCATCTCTGATACAAAAGACGATCCGTTCTTTAGAAAAATCTGGTAAATAAAGAACACGACCAGCAGCAAAAAAGCTAAAGTTTGTCCTTCATTGAAAATGCAGTTTTTTTATATTTTATTTGGCTTGTTTGTATTACCATACCCTCAATCTATGCTGTCGTCCGAAACTTGGACTTAAGACCAATCTAATCTGATTTACAGATCGGTAGTTGAAGCTCAAGCAACGTACGACCAACGGCGCATTGATCTCAATGAAGCTCTGTGGTTCTTCAAAATCCTTGCCGAGCAATTATTTACGCCCCAACCTGCCAAACCGGGAGACGAAGTAAAACCTGGAGGTGTTCAAGAAAGGCCCGGTAGCAACAATGAACGTGAAGCAGCCCAAGAAAAAGACAACATCGAGGGACATCGCAAAGATCCGACGACAGGCGATCGGACAGGAGGACAAAATGGAGGAGTTGACGTGGCTACGGAGAGAACAAGAGAACGTGAAAAAGAGGTTTCATCTTCAACTGATGGCAGGAACCTTGTTCACAAGCCGCCGGTATGAAAATTCGTCACCACGACTGAGCCTCAGTTACTAAGCTTTTCTTACATTTTGTATCTGTAAATTCAAATTGGTTGGAAATGAAGCAGAAGACAAACTTTTTAGAAGTAATGATCTATATGAGCTCATAATAAAACAAGGGCTCACGGGATACCCAGTGCCTCGTTCTATATTGAAGCCAATGTTGAGACACAACAAGCAATCCTCTGCAGGAATTTTTTAATTGTGGGTGATGTCGACTGTAAAATAGTGAGCTACTTTTAATAGGATGAAATGTATAATTTCTTAGCAGGAGGTAATGCATACTGGGATCGATGAGCGCGTCCTTTGGATTCTTGTTGTATGTTTTCTTCTCGTTATACTCGTACTCCTCATCTGCCTCCTTTGCTGCTGTTGGAGAAACTTTTTCCGGACAAACTCAACAGAGTCGAATTCTATGTCGAATGCTAAACACCACACGAACTTCGGCCTTCCTCCACAACCGCCTCAACACCTAGTTCATGATCAGTCCTACATGTCCGGCAATACCCTCCCAAGGTTAGCTGATTTGCTATCTTGATTGCTATATATATATATATATAT